>LQRL01075798.1:3833-18353 GCA_001703475.1 Hydroides elegans
TAAAATAGCATCCTAAGATAACTAAACAAACATAACCATACGACACAAACATTTAGAAAAACTGATATTCATAACAAATAGTAACGAGTGTGGATTTACAAGAACAATGTGCTAATGTACCCATGGATTCATTCATCCAACAAACATAATGAATCAACAAATAAATCTTAACCGACATAAATTAACGAGATGATTTGCATTGAATTGCATTTAATGGACCCTCTAAATAGGAAATAAAGAAACGTTTAACAATATATAAAACAAGTGAATATGTTTACATCTCGTATAACTTATACCCTTTAATCAGAAATACGGGCTTGTGTTTCGACAAACTTTAGTGTATGCACTGTCAAAACTCCATTGCAACTGCTACAATTTCGGGTGTCAGTAACTCAAAATGGTTAAAAACAGACCCCTCCTCATCTCTTGCTACAAATAAAGAAAACTTCAGTAAAACCCTAAATACAACGTCTGGCAGAAAATATGGAAATTATTATTTTTGTAAATTTGCATATCGAGCATAAAAACAGAGCCGTAATATAATCGCTTCGCTATCGTGTGTTAAAGACAACCCCTTTTAAAACACAGCAAAGACGACAGCAATCAGAATGCTGCTGCTTCGCAGTTCTTTCCTGTAATTATAACCTTATTTCCCCTATACTTATATATGCACTTTTCTCAAGACACATCAATATCATACCTGTAACTTGGGTTCGAACACCTGATTCGACTAAACCTCTATGGAACTACGCAATGGACTGTTTATAAATGAACAAAGTTTGTCCTCCAATTAGTATCATAGTATGTTTTGTAGTATGGAATGTTTGAACACATCCAAAAACATAAAGAATAAACTCGCAACTCTAAACCTGACCAGAATACTCGTATTTCATATCAACTCCACTTTTTTCCCATCCACAAATCCTTCAACCCGCCCCACTCAACATATCGTAAATCGAGAGTATACAAAAAATAACTCCCTTTTTGTTATTTCGACTTGAGATAATGCGCCAACCAGTCCACCTTAGTCGTCCACGACCCGTTATACGCCTCATTCAACTGTTTCTGGAAGTACTCAAGCGCCTCTTGACTGGTCTTATCGACACAGAGCGTCTTTCGCAAATACTCGACGTCATCGAGGCATTGGAGTTCGGGGATGCCGCAGGAGAGCATGGAGACGAAGAGCGTGATGAAGAGGTTGGCGTGCTTGACGAGCATCAGGTAGGCCTGGCCGCACAGCTCCTGAAATCTGATTAAGGAGAGAAGGTAAGAATGTATTTTATTGAAATTAACCTGACAAAGTGTACTCTTTATTGTTCTATTTCTTTTTTTGTGTAAAACGACCGATTAAACTTAGAAAAATGGGATCGACCCTCATCATTTTCATCCGATGGCATAGCTTCTTTAAACTGAGGGCTAAGGTAAAAATATAATTGCGAATTTATTCATGTACATACAACAAGAGAACTGACTTTACATTATTTGAACAGAAGGCGTCCATTTAAGAACTTACTGTACTAAAATTGGACTTTTGATTATTTTGATTATTTTTCTTCAGTATTACAAATTCGTATTAAGCATATCTATTAGAATGTGTATACAGTCCGTATACGCTTAGACAACAATACACGAATAATGCATATACTTCAAAACACCCTTTGACCCAACACTCACTTTTTGAATTCTGCCGACTGCCTTGGACTATCCTTGTCCTTTGCTATAACTCGAATGAAGTCCTCGGTCAGCACGAAGGGCACGCGCTCGCGGTTGATGCCGAACTTCTTCTTGCGGTGGTCGAGGAAGTGGCCGAAGTCGATGTGGAATACCTGAGCAAAGGAATGGTTTAAATGGGGTTTAAAGCTATAAGATTTATGTATTATTTATGGCCGAAGTCGATGTGATATACCTGGACATGAACAGGGGTTTATGATTGTATTTGTAACAAATTTGTAATCTCAGATTAATAGGCCGGTTTCCGAAACTATCGAGTATGCGCCGGGTGCAGAGTGCAAAATGATACCAATTTATAAAGTAGGGACCTGCATGTATATAACTTTATTTAAGGTAACTTTTCATATGGCTTTGTTCTTTAACCATTCTGCTATTTAGCCAGAATTGTGTAAATCCTGAGACGATGAAACGCGATTATGCGGGGGTGTCTATCTATACTTAAACCACTTCTAAGGCGTCATTCCATTGTTCTAAGCGTGAATTGATTTTCACGAATTCACTCTGGTCACGGTTCATGATTTCAACTATCTGCAGTCTGAGACAGAATATATCAATAGAGTATGACCGATTTTTAGGAATGTACGACCTCTTAAGGGGAATCGCGGTGAAATTGGAAAACATTCAAATAAAGATTCTACATGTATATGTCGAAATATCAGCACATTTTTTCTTTGAATTATGCGTATTTGGAATCCATAGTACTTCAAAAGGGATAAAGATGATATGTTTCATATAATTGATTGAAATGCGTGTGCAAAAGGTTTGTCTGCATTTTAAAGGAACTAGTGAAAACACTATTTATCGAACAGGCTATCTGTATATTCCAAAATAATAATATATCTTCTAATTTGGAAATTGGTATGTCAAAAGAAATATACAGTGATACTTTATAATTGATTTGAATTTATCTAAATAAATTAACAAGTAATAAATTCTTTATAACCTATTCCATAGACCAGTGAATGCCCTTAACTTGCTGTTGTAAACTGAAATATCAAGGCTCTATCATGTGCACAGCGTGGAACGATAATGCATTATTTTCGTATCAACAAAAACAGACGGTACCATAAAACACCCCTCTAAAACCAGTCACCCCCATGAAGTAGACTCCTCCGGCAATAGGAAATATTCTTTGCTATAGACTTCAATAAGAGAATCTATTGTCACTTTCCAAGAATTAATCAAGTGACCTAGATTTGTGTGTTTACAAAAACGGATATGTTAATGAGGGAATTAGTTTAAGTCGAAGAAACCATTCGGGCATAAGAGTTTCGTGAAATAAAACCACTCTCGCAATTTATCCACCTAACAGCGCCTCTTTTTTTTATAAATCCCTGATTTACCAATCCAACAACTTATATCATCATCTCCCACCATTTACTAGTACCAAACGCACAATGCGTCCCCTTCGCTTCATTCTCTACTCGCATACCTGTCCCTCTTCATTGACCATGATATTGTCGGGATGTCGGTCGCCGATGCCCAGCACGAATGTAGCCACGCAGTAGCCCGCGCATGAACACGTGAACGCCTCGATTGCAGCTTCATATCTGTCACCAAGAAATAATAAAATTAAGGTATTATACTACTACAAGCACGGTCCAGGGGTGTCAACCAAACGAATTTAGTGGAACTTATTCACAATTCTATTGAACCTAGGATAACAATTAGGACAGATAGTGAAAAAGTAAGCAAAATGCGATTGTTCAAAATCTGATTTATCCAAAATTGAATGCCCTGCAGCAAATCCGCGTCGGTCTTCTAAATAGCCGATCTGTCAAGAACAAAACAGGAACTCTTTACGATCATGTTATCGATGGAAACTTTGACATATTTTTATTCACCGAAACATGGCTTTCCGAACATGATTGCTCATCCATTGCAGAAATAACCCGGTCTGGTTATACCTTCAAACACGTCCCACGTATCGATAAACGCGGTGGAGGCGTTGCTATTTTGTTTAAAAGTAGCCTAAATGTCGACGTCCATGATACAAAGACATCTCATTTCGAGTGTTTAGATTGCACTATTCGAATCGACCACCAAAATTCCATACGCTTATTTACTGTTTACCGCCCACCCAGCTGCTCTATTACTGGTTTTCTCGAGGAATTCTCCGATACGATATCTGAAGCAATCTTACTAAATCCCGAAATATTTGTGTTTGGCGATTTCAATATTCATTTTGACAATAGCGTTAAACAGGATACTCAGGACTTTCTCAACATTCTTTCAGTGTTTGGTCTAAAGTCACACATCGCTACTCCAACCCATGTCGGAGGTCACACCCTCGATAACGTGTTAACAAAAAACGGATAGTTCATATCGCATGCACTTCGGCGTCAGAGATATAGGAGTATCTGATCACTATCTCATCGATGGGACTCTGGATATACCCAAGCCGGCCGTCCCCAAAAAGACGGTTACGTACCGTAAACTTAAAGACATCGATATGGAGGTCTAAATAATGACATTTCGAAGAGTTTCAAAGTACAAACGGATACTTCTCTGGCGACTAGTGCATATAATGAGACCATGAAAACACTGTTGGATAACCATGCCCCGGTAGTGACTAAGGAGTTCACGGTCCGTCCGAATACAAAATGGTACAACGCAAATATTCGCCAAGCAAAGGTGGTGCGCCGACGTCTTGAAAGGAAGAAAAATAAATCAAACCTTCAGTGTGATATTGATGCTTATAGAGCTCAGGCAAAACTAGTCAATTATCTCATTTCGGAGGCCAAAACTGATTTTAACAAGACGGAGGTGCTCAAATCGAAAGGCGACATAAAATAACTGTATCATACATGCAAACGGATTTTGAACTGGGTTCCTGATAAAGAGTATCCTCGCGATATGCCTTTGCAACGGCTACCAGAGAGTTTTTCTAATTACTTTTTTGACAAAATTATAAAAATTACCGATTCGATCTCGCAATCAATAGTGAAAGAAGCAATAGTGGATATATCTGAATCAAAACGCGAATGCCCTGAAATGTCGCATTTCAGACCGGCCACCGAAAAAGAGATACACCGTGCAATTTCTGCCTCGTCATTAGCATCATGTGAACTCGATCCGATACCTACGGGACTAGTGAAAAAATGTCCAGCGTTATTACCATGGTTAACACAAATAGTGAATCTCTCCCTAAAAAGTGGTACGGTTCCACACGATATGAAACATGCAATAATACGGCCTCTCATCAAAAACAGTTCATTAGATTCCAATATTCTGAAAAGTTTTCGCCCCGTTTCAAATTTGAGTTTTATCTCAAAATTAACTGAACGCATAGTCGCAAACCGGATAACTGATCATGTCAATACGAACAATCTAAGTGAGCATTCCCAATCAGCCTATAGGCGTTTCCACTCTACCGAAACTGCAGTACTCAAAATAAAAAACGATATAATGAATGCGCTCAATCAACGAAAGTTAACCGCTCTGGTACTACTCGATTTAAGTGCCGCATTCGACACGATCCATCATGCAAAACTCATCGACAGACTCAGCGGATACTACGGAATAACCGGAAGTGCGCTATCGTGGATTCGCTCCTACCTCGAGGGTCGTACACAGTCTGTCA
This sequence comes from Hydroides elegans, assembly GCA_001703475.1. Taxonomy (NCBI): domain Eukaryota; kingdom Metazoa; phylum Annelida; class Polychaeta; order Sabellida; family Serpulidae; genus Hydroides; species Hydroides elegans. The sequence goes on from LQRL01075798.1 coordinate 9,148, forward strand.
AGGTGGAAGAATATGAATCGGATTCGCGGCCACTGGAAACGGGAGTGCCCCAAGGGTCAGTCCTCGGACCCCTACTATTCACGCTCTACACCGCCCCCCCCCCCTCTCTCAGCTCTGATTCGATCACATGGACTCAACAGTCATAGCTACGCTGATGACTCGCAGTTTTATCTTTCATTCGAGTCGAAAGATATTGAATCAGAGTTGCAACGGATAGAGGAGTGTTTAAAGGATGTGCGAAGGTGGATGCTTGTTAACTTTCTAAAATTAAATGACGAGAAAACTGAATTTTTGATTTTTAGTTCGCAACGCACTTTTAACAAAACCGACCGTAATTCATGTAAACTGAAAATTGGCGAGTCTGAAATCGTGGGTGCAGAAAGTGCCAAGAATTTAGGAGTGATTTTTGATAGATTCATGACTATGGAACGTTTTGTCAATGCAAAATGCCAATCGGCCATGTACAACCTTAGGTCGATATCCAAAATTCGGAGATGCCTAGATATGGATACTACCAGAACTCTTATTCAAGCCTTAGTAATATCTAGGCTGGATTATTCAAACAGTGTTTTATACGGTATCAATTCTTAATTGGTGAAAAAACTGCAGCGAGTTCAAAACTGTGCCGCTCGAGTCATAGCAAAGACAAAACGAAAAGATCATATAACACCTGTACTTTTTAGACTCCATTGGCTTCCTATTTCTATGCGTATTAGATTTAAAGTTCTCATGATATGTTTCAAATGTTTAAATGGACTAGGGCCTAAGTATTTGTCAGATTTGCTCGAACCATATACTCCAGGTCGCTCGCTAAGAAACAGGAAAAAACGTTAAGAACAAAACGATCATCAAACAAATCTGGCGACCAGTGTTTTTTCTGTGTATGGACCTGTGTTATGGAACTCTCTGCCTGATAGACTTCGTGCAACGCATAGTTTAAATTATTTTAGAACCAGTCTCAAAACATATTTATTCGTACAGTATTATGGTTAATGTGATTTTCTATTTTAGTCATGTATTCCTAGTCATCTAGTCGTTATTTATATTTTTATTAAATTTACATGTTTAGGTTTATAATTGTTGCGCATAGCTCTTTTGTTAGAATATGCGCTATATAAATGTACTAAATAATAATAATAATAATAATACTGTGTTCTGCAGGGGATATGTGGAGTGGGGGAAAGGAAATGTTAGAAGGATTTTAGGATGCTATGAAAGCCATCAAATAGCTAAACAATGTGGTTTAGCTTGTTTGGTATTTTCACAGTAATGCACGAAGACGGTTAGATCACCCTCGAAAAAATCTAAAAGACTTATTTTTTCACAACTCATCATGTCAACCAAAATGTTTTGTATTTTTTCTCAATGTAAACGAAATTTTTATAAATTAAATCGATGAGTAATCCACAAACCTGTCTTTATTCCTTTCTTTGATCCACTTGTGCAGTTCGCGCGTGTTGAGTTGAATGCCGCCCGTGAGGCTGGCGCCCTGTATTTTCATGACTGTTTTGGAGTCTCGCACCACTTCGATCATGCCCACGTTGAGACCAGTGGAGAGACAGCCGTATGGGATCATTCTGAAAGGAAGCGATATGATTAAATATGAGGTCAAATTAGTAAAATATGTAGCAAAATGCGGCCCGTCGAGATACAGCCATATGGGATCATTCTAAGAGGAGAATATAAACATGTATGTTCAATGGTCATTGGAGTCGGACATATCGAATGATGTGGGCATGACATTTTCAAGGAACATTCTGACTCTAGAGTAATAATTCATCGGCCCTTAATACTTTGGCGCTAAACCTTTCCCGCCCAATCAAGCATAGGTTCCTTACCAAAATATGGTTAAAATGTGAAATTAAACATTTTCATTTTATTGTTTAGACCATTAAACTTAAAAGAAAGGGAAAATATATAATATACGGTTGGCGTCTTCTTTTACCTGAGATCGAGCCCCTCTTTCTGCCAGATGGCGTCCATAATACTGATTATTTGTAGCGTCAACATGTCTTGCCGCAAGTCTGAGAGAAGATAATGATGCAATGTATTAGGTATACATGCTGCTCACGTGAAGGAAAATTATGAATTGATGGCCACATTAATTAGTAAACTTGTTTTATATATTTTTCTAATTTGTGTCTTTTTGTTTACATGTACTTTGAAATAACATTTCTAGAAAATCACGGTTTGCTGTAATACACGCATATTATCAAAATACAGTCATTTTATCATAATCTATTCAAGACTGATAAACACAAAGAATCAGTGTCTTTGAAAACTACGATAAACGATACATTCACCATATTTACCATCGATGGTATAATAGTGACAGTTAATTCAAAACGTACCATCTCCATTTTTGAAGATGATCTTGAAGTCTTTCTGAAACACATCGGCCATGTAGTCAGGGTTCTTCCACACAAGCCATAAGGGCTTCTTTTTCGACTTTTTGATTGTGCATTGTTCAACTCTGAAAAGGATTAGTATATAAATCATAAACTTATTCTTCATTTTACCTATCACCTTATGATTTATATCAAGTTACAATTATGTGTCATCATAAAATGGCATTTAAACCACAAAAAATAACTGTCAAGCTATCATAAATAGTCTAACGATTTTCCCTATCCCTAAAGCTGTAGCTCCCATGCAGGAAATATATACTCTACTTATTGAATCGAAATTATTTCATGTTTGACGTAGTTTTTATAAAGAAAACATAAGACGCGTCCCAGTGCTTTCCACTTGCCGTATTTTCCCGATGACGCAATAATTACGTCACAATGCTTATTTTCATACGTAAGCGCAAATATTGCGTAATTTGTATTCTAAATTTACCCTCCCGGGTGGCATGTAGATGGACGTTTCATGTCAAGAAAATTCATATGTTTCGGTTTTGAACAGTATGCTTGATCTTATTTATAATTCCAATTTAACAATATAAACACAAAAAACATGAAATAGAAATATTACTTCATGATTTAAGGAAAATACTGGAGAATATTTGCCCCTCGGGAAACCGCCCGGGAGAAACCTCAGGCTTCGCCTTCAGTCCCTCCCGGACTGTTTTCCTCGGGGCCAATATTTTCCCGTATTTTCCTGAATACATGAAGTACACATGTATTATTATATGAGTACTTACATGAGATCGCCCAACTTATGACTGTTGTTGAGTGGAGAAGCAAAGTTTTGCAGAGCTTCCAGGTAATCAGCTTGTTTCACTTGGTTTGAAAGCACCTTCATTTGTTGATCCTGGCATGGAATTAAAAGTATTTCAGTTTTTCTCCGGTAAACATCATGAACATATCAATCGATATCCATTGATACATATAGATTAGATTAACTCCTGAAAAGGGGGACAAGCAATTGAATTTAGGTTGATGGGTTTTTGGTGTGAGAAGCAGCTTTTGTTACGATGCGTTTTGAAATATTCATAAAGCAGGTTAATCGCGTTCAAGAGTTAAAGAAGACTGGTATTCATGAATCCATTTGTCGGCATGCCAACCACTCCTCCCCTTACCCATTGCATCCACAAGCCTTCAAACCTATTCATTAGCTTTAACATACATGTACAAACCCTACACCCACCACCCCGCCCATCCATTTCACGAACTTACCTCTTTCTCCTCCTTGAGTGCATCGGTGAGCTTAGTGAGTTTCTCAATGGCCTCGACCTGGCGACACAAGTTCTTCAAGTAGGGACCAAGGCCGCGACAGTGCGCCTCGAGAATGAGCCCGAAGCGCATGCGGATCGCCGCTTGGTTCATCTCAGATCTAAACAATGACAAAATATGTTATACATCGTATGTTGAGAAAACATAGGAAGAATATTGATTTAAATGTGGCCTTTTTAATCAACAAGTCTTGCTAATCTTTTTTCTAATTTTGCCCAATGGAAATCAAACGGGAATACTCAAAATTCATAAGTTGAAACGCGTTGTACTAATTACTTGAGATGCCAGAAGAAGAAGTGGCCGATCATCTGGTTCTGTAGAGATCGCTTCAGCAGAAATAGCGTCAAGTCGTTTTCAAGGTACGGCTCGAACTTTAGCACCTGGGAAAAATGATAACAATGTCATTACGTGGCATGTTACATACATATACAGAGGTACACGTGATGCTATCACATTTTTTATATTAAAGACTTTGTGGCTCGACTGCAGAAATGCTGAATTTCTACAATAACTTTGACTAAGTACTTTATAAGCTTTATTACCACTATTATTACTAAACAACCAATTACCATTGAACGAGTAAGAAAGGTACTGCGAGAACTATTCATCGGCCAATCGACCATTATAATCTCGCTCACAGCAAAAAAATATCTCATACAATATACATGAAAGTCAACCATACAACAATCCAAACCATGTCACCATACCTGAACGAGTTGCAGGAGATACTGCGACAGCTGGTCATCGGTCAAGCGGGCCTCGAGCGAGATGACGGCGAACTGGCGCACCATGAGGTCCGAATTGCTGCAGTGGAGTAACTCGAGGGCTACTTCGGGCGAGAGGACGGGCCATGTCTTGAGAAGCGAGTATAACTGTGAATTAGAGATTGATAACGGTTTTTTTTAATATGGGCCTATTTAATATTTGTTAAATAAGAAATATGCCTATGTACATGCAATAAATATATGAAAATATTTCTTCTTAATCATGTATTTCTCGTTAGAGCCGGCTATATACTAGAAATGTACTACCGCAAAATGGCCCAGGATTTATATAAAATAATCTAAATAGTTGATTTCACAATTTTACCATTTTCAATGTCAGCCAAATATGTCCGTTCCAACAAAAAATTATAGACCTACATGTAGGTGAAATCATCAACAAATTATGTATATTTTTATTGCAATCACAATTAAATGCATTTCTTATTTCATACCCTTTTTTGGCATCTATCATTCATTAGATCTATTCTTAAGACGTGTCTTTATTATGAGACATAAAAAAAATGTATATGGTTGATATCTTATTGCAGCTGTAATTGTGTATTCGAAATCGAAAAATGATGAGCAATTTATTTGCGATTTGCTGCTTAACAATTAAAATAAAATGAACTAATAAACTAAAAATTATGCTAGAATCTAAAAGGAAAGAGTATTTTCGTTTATGTATGATAATTTTACCAAATTCGGTTAACGCTATTACATATCGTTTATTTTAACATTTAATTCTTCATTTCTATTTGTATCTTAGAGTTTACTGGATTGTCTTAGCACTTCGGTTTCCACCTGCTATTTAAGACGTTAATTGCCACTTGCTTCATGTGTGACGTAACAATTATTTTGCGCAATGTAAAATAGTGTCGATTGTTGTAACCATGCAAATTCTATTCGATTTTTTTTAAATACGATACTATCACTTTAAATGCATTTTGCTCTGTTTTTGTTTCGTTGTTGGTTGTTTGATTGCTATAACTAATGTTCTGAAATAGGTTAGATACTCAAATGACAGCTATCAAGATTTCGAAGTGGAGCTTATCTTTTATCGCCCATTTCATAGAATTAAAAAGTGTATCAAAATTATATTAACGCACACTACTTAAAAATTATTTTATGACTTGAGAAATTGGCTAAAACAACACTTTTGTGTAAAAATAATAAAATGATACGTTTACTATCTCCACATCTTGCATATATTTGATAGAAACATATACGTGATACGTGAAATTAATTGCGAAAAACTACATACTCACCATGTGGTAATTGACCACGCTTAACCGGAAGTAAATTTTAGCAGTAATAGGATTGGTACCCGAAAACATGTGAATTTTAGAAAGGCAATACATCAACCCTTACCTGTGCCACCTCCTCCCTACTATTCCACTTGACGGCCATGAGCAGTTTAGGAAGTGAGTCCGGAATATCATGACACGTGTTGCGCATGCGCCACAGTAATTCTTTTTCCTGTTCCGAGACATCAGCTAGCACGTCACGTGATAGGATCTCTTTTAGTTGTTCCTTGTCGGCGGGGGTTTCGTATTGGAGTGGGCTCTGATAGTGGGAATGAAAAAGTGAAAGTGTAACCGTGCGGATATACAAACTTTTCGAAATGCAAATTGCAAATAAAATATTTCATAAAACACCAATAATGGTCTCTTGTATGATGTTGTTTTTCTCTTACAGAAATAATGCGATGAAGCGCTAAATTACACATCGTGATGTCATGTCGATCGTACTCAAATTATCGGAATTACCTCGAACATAATCAATATCGGCATAAGTTACATTTTGCCAGCCGATTTCCAATGAAATATTGTTTTCGTAAATTAAAAAAAAAATAACACTCGCCAACACACCTACATTCATTGTACACAGCAGTGGGTGACAATAGGACTAAAAGTATTAAAATCTAAATGACGCATCCCCAGTTGCACTCTCCTTTACTCACATTGTAGGCAGCAGTTGTAGAGTGCCTATAGGGCGACGGGTTGAGGTTGCGTCCCTCGATCCACTTGGCGTATTCTTCGATCTGCTCGTCGTTCGGAAATACCACGGGCCGGTCGTAGTTCACGAACTCGATGTTGAGACATGGCGAGTCGGTGTTAGGGTTTGAACCTAGATGGCGAAAAGCGGATTTTAGACATTATCGTGTTTTATATGCTTGTACTCGATCTAATTATGATCATCATTAGTTTTACCGTCACAACGATATAATACATGTACAAGATATATACGGATTTATTAATATTGTTGTCAATTAAAAATCTGTTTTACATTTGTATATGAAACAGATCGTTGCAACCGGCTAATGAAACTGCGTTTTAATAATAATCGTCATTTTTGATTGATTATAATTTAGTTTTTTGCGAATTTAGCGACAGGCCTAATAGTCTTCGAACCTCTGAACACCAATCATGATAGACTACGTTAATATGTGTCTTGAATTCGCGTTTAAGGGACTTAATCTTAGCAATCAGGGTAGCTTACCGATCAAATAACCCTACCTGGAATGCCGATTGGATATAGCATATCGTCGTGACCTTGGGGCATAGGCCACAAATGCAGACTGACTTTGTCCGACCTGAGACGATTGTTGAAATCGAATAAGTTGATGTTGCCCCACGCCTGAGCATAGTGTATCTGGAACAGAAAAATTAAGGGTGTGTATTGCTTAAGAGCACGTGAAATTATGAAAATTGTTGATACATATTCCATTCCAACTCCCTGTGACAAAAACTTATATTGAGTACAACGTGCAAACTGTACGTTGCCATCACGTTGTCATCATTTCAGGGTCAACATGCAATAACTGTAAAAAATTCCATCACATAGGATCAAAAACACATCACATTTGTAATGCTTATAATTAAAAGAGCCAAATAAGCTAATGAAGCGCTCTTCTAACAACTAAATGTTTAAAACAGAATCGGTTAACGGGCCATAATGATAATGTAGAAGTCTATTTCATAACGTTTTATCAAAAAGTAGCTCTACCCTTAAGAGGAATTCTATTGGCTCTGTGATTAAGCAAAAATAACCAACTCATTTTCCCTCTGTCAAACCGTGATTGTCCCATAAAATATTCAATCGACATAAGTGCTCTAGTAAAACAAGTGCGTTGCCTAGAAGCCGAAGTGTTGTCATGTCCAATTTTATTTATTACAATATCTACTCGTATATTTATTTCTAGACTTATTTCTATTAGGCATGTCTAAAAGGATGCGGAGGCAAATACGGTATTTTGTAAACCGTTCTTTACGATTGTCATTAATTCATTATATTTACTTCAGCCCTATAAGATTTTTTTTGTTACATTTTCTCTTCTGATCAAACGCAAAATCTGCCCATATTTGCCACAATCATCTCAAGTCCCTAAAATGCAAATATGAAAAGAAAACAGACGGAAAATGAAATGATAACGTATAAATCTAGATAAGGGCTAGCTAGACAAGCAAAACGGGCCGCCGCTTTTTTTTTCTCTGACAGACATCCCAAGTTTGCTTTGTATATGATGCACTCTTGGCTCTCAAGACAGCGGTCAGATAAGGCAGAGACCGCGTCAAGGATGATCACATGTACTTGATAAATCCCGGTTAAAAGACCCGGACTTAAGAGTTCCCGGGCATATTGCCACCGATCTTGGTAAGAACATAAAGTCCCAATTAAAACAGTTTTTAAACTTATTTTTGATAAAGAAGTATCAATCATCTTTCATGTCATACTTTTAATCTGTGTAATGTATGAAAAATAAAACCAAAGCAAACATTTCTTATTAGAGTTCGGACCGTGGACTTTTTGTTCCGGGACATTTTGACTTGATACCATACTTGATACGTCATTGTGACGTCACCATTTGGGAGGTACTTTTCGATTTCTTACTATATCGAGAGCTACGTCTCTCTATCTCGAGCCTGTTCTGAACAGTGCATCTTGCGGTGTTGCAGTTTATCAGTTACAAACTGATTCGAGTAGGACACAGGCGGGCACTTAACGGGATGCATAACTAGTTAATCAATTTATATAGTGGTTATGCTGTGATATTGAGTGTCGGCGATAATTATAAATCTTATGTTGTATTTTTTTCTCGACATCAAGCGTTTTTATACATTATATGTTGTAAATCAGGGAATAAATGGTTCAACCGGAATAAAAATATATAATTTAAAGTACTTTGATTAATTTGTGACATCTTACATTTGAACTTTTTGTAATAATAACGAAACGCTTACATCGAAGGTTATACAAATGTCACGGACACTGGATAATTGGATGATGGTTTGGGATGTCATGTAATGGGATGTTTTAAAGTTTGTAAAAATGAAGTAATATCATCATTCTTAGTGTGGGTGGTAGCACTTAGAGGTAAGTTAATATAATTTGGCTTAAACAGTTGAGCGTAAGGCATGAATAAAATATGAACGTTTGCTTGCGTATTACGAGTTTTGTTTGATTCACATTATTTTGAATATGCCCTACCAGTGTGCATTACACTCAAAATCAGACTGGACATGAATGTTTTAAGCATTCATTAATCAAAACAAATTATCAGTATGTATGAGGTTTCCACAGTTAAACAGAGAAAAGTGGATATTTTCCTTGAACGAAGTGAGAAAGGTAAAGAGTGGTGTAAAGATGTGATATAGATGTGTGAGTATGAGAGAGAAAGAGAGAGAGAGAGAGAGAGAGAGAGAGAGAGAGAGAGAGAGAGAGAGAGAGAGAGAGAGAGAGAGAGAGAGAGAGAGAGAGAGAGAGA
>LQRL01075802.1:8909-20924 GCA_001703475.1 Hydroides elegans
ACTAAACTGAAGGGTACAATATAAATGCTCATCAAACGAAATCGTGAGTATGGAAGGCATAACCCACTCGACAAAGGTATATGTTAAACGTCACTTTCGGCCTTATGTCGATCCGTTTTACGAACGTCCTATTTCGTCACGGACATAAACATGACGTTGCACCTGCGTCGCGTCCGAGTCGGACGAGGGAATGATGTTCATCAGACGCCGGGACGTATAAAATAACTTCCGAAACACTAATCATTCAGATCCAAAGTAGGACGTCCTAACATCGTTATGCCTGAATGCGACGTATTATGGGCAACCTTTGCAGAGTGGAAAGGGAAGGCTGACTTAAGCGGAAGGGGAAACATCTATGGCTCACTGACCACGTTAGTAGCCCTGGCATTCCCTTATAAAAGTAAAACCTTTATGCTCATGAACGTATTTCAAAATTGGCCTAACGTGAATGGTGAAACTGTGTTCTTCGTGCGTGTTCATCGAATTACCTTTCTTATCCAGGTAGGTAGACTACAATGCAATTTTCATCCAACACATTCGTGAGTAAGGGGAGACCTTAATACACCGGAAGGGACAAGCATGCATGGTTGACTGACCACGTTAGTAGTTGATCTGATATTCCCTTACAAACTTGCAACCTTTATGTTCGTGCTAGTTTTTCTATAAACGGAGTTAAAACGCACTTGAATCGAAGCACACTTCCTACCCGGAGGTGAGCTATGCAGACCGGTACCCACTCGGCAAGACGTCCACAGACGTTGAGCGGATGCCCAACTTTGGGCCCGTATGAAAGTTTTCCGGACGTCCTTATTCGTCGCGCACGTAGGAAAGACGCTGCATTGACGTCGCGTCTGAGTCGAACGTATGCATTACGTTCTATGGATGTCGGGGCGTAAAAGGACGTCCAGGCAACTTTCATATGGGACCAAAGTAGGTCGTCCTCTCGACGGCACGTCCAAATGAGACGTATTATGGACGACCGTTGCCGAGTGGGTAGAAGCTACCCTTAAGGGCGCGTTCACCCGCTCCGAAAAAATAACCAAAAACACTAATTATGCGCTTCAAACTGAAAGCCACATTTTTTTAAGGAAAAAAAGTAGTTTATCCCTTCTGTTCACCCGAAAAGCGCAAAATATTTTGCGTATTCTATTCTGGGTGAACGTGGCTTAAGAGTGTTACTGTTCGGTTTGGTGTGGTCCATTTAGTTTTTGGTGGATTAAATATTAAGTTTTTAAAATAAAATAAGTAAGATGAACCCAATAGGAATTTGATTTTGCCCCATAATAAAAGGTTTCTAATAAACCGATAACCATATTTATGATAGTTTCAAAATAAATTTTGAAACCATGCAGTATTCAATTCCATGCATATGCTAGATATAAGGGAGGGGATAGGGTTTAAAGGATCATATCTTTATTGAAAAAAATGTTTACTTTTCCGAGTTTATCTGCAATAAATGATTCATTGATAATTCCAATAAGCAGCAATTATTGTACTCAAACGATTATATTAAATAGAGTAATTTCACTTAAATAGAGTATTTTTGCAACCGTCTAGACAAGTTATTAGACTTGACTTAAGGTATGATTCAACATAATAAGTTGAGAAACGTGTTTATAGAGTTCTCTACGTGATTTGTTTGAGAATAATAAAACGAGCAAAACCCATGGATTTTACACAATAATTATATGTGTTTAACAAAACGTTTTTCATTCGTGTGCAAATATATATATATCGTCCCCATGACACATTTTATTAAGAAAATATACAAACCAATAAATTTGAATATGTCCTTTTAATACCATGAATGGCAATCATACACATGGACAGTCACATACACTGTATAGAAACTTACGAAAAAAATCTAACATTTGAAAAAAAAAGTCCAAATAGACCTTGTTTACCTTGTTTTATATTTTATATAGATGAGCGCTCGAATAATTCATGCAGGTACACACATGTATGTTGTATGGTAATTTTTCAGTTTCGTTATCTCAGAAATCAAACAATTCTGTTAATGAAAACCTGCATAAAACTTGCACATAACCGACACAAGGAATACCCTCTCCAAACACAACCCCCCCCCTTTTTTTTAATTTGTTATTTTATAGGCTGTTTAACAATGCTCCCTAAATGCCAATTACTCTATTTTATGTTTATATATTGCTCATCATGCAGTAACGCAACAAAATTACGCAAAATTAATTCACTTTGCGTGTTTTATGATGCTTTGTACTCGACTTTTTATCACTTTGAGCGAGATATTATGCATCATTATATTGTTTTGTTTTTGCCGTAAAATTACGTGGTGGTGCTATTGCGTGGGAAAAATGACGAAGGAAAATGGAAGTTAACAGAAATGAACTTGGTATGAGGTTATGCTGACATTTCGCCATTTTTAAAGATATTTTAAGGGCCCCAGTTCATTTGTGTTTAAGTGACAGTTGTTTTTACGTGGTTCCCAGTGTATTCCTTATTGGAAACTCAGCGTTTTTTTCTCTCTGGCAACGAATACATTGAAAAGCGCATAAAAGCTAAGCATTGAAATGCAAATATAACTATGCCCTAAGGTATCCACACAAAAAAGTTGTTCACTTTTTCCAAACCAGTTGAGATTTGTTTGAGAACACCATTATTGGATAAGCAGCACGAGTGGTGCTCTTTTTTTTAAATATGTTAGTATATATTGGGTGTAGCAGGCCTTAAAGTAGCCAACACATTTTGACCACACACTTTTGGTCGGATCAGGATTCTTTTGAACAACATGAAGGAAATTTGGGCAAAGTTCATTTCGTTACTGAATATGTCAGGATATTTTGGGTGTAGCAAGACCATTAATCAATGTCATGGTTAAGGGACAGAAGAGACACGTTTGTTGTACATGCATAAACAGACTGAATATAAGTATACACCAAGGAAGCGCAACCCTTTTTTAAATACAAAACTCCCCGTTTGCTCACTAAGTTTAGAGCGTGACCTTAGAATGCCCATAGCATGACATATACGTTATTCATGGTTGAATAGACGCCTACACCTTGTTCAGAAATGTCATTTAGGGTTTGGCCACAAGGGAAGGCTTTTTTTCAGGCTTCATAACAAAGCCTGTTTTTAGTGTTGTTCTTACAGAAATTCAACAACGTTTCAAGGCATTAAAAGCCAGCGAGTTTTTTTTTTTTTTTTTGCATTTCGGGTGTTGTGTAAGGGCCTGGCCAGACTTTCGGCGACGAGGAGCGACGGCGATTTTTGTCCTTATATGCTCTTTATGGGACTAGGTCATGTTTTCAAAATCGCTCAATATCGCGCAGTCCTAAGTGGCCACAGTTAAAGCTATTTGCTGCGATTTATGGTGATAGAACAAACTAATGTTTTTTTTCATTTGAAACCCTCATTTCCAAAGGAGTTTTGGGTTGAAATAGGTTGTCGCAACCTGTTTCAAAATGACAAGGGGCGTCGCTCCTTGCGTTTTGTCGCGCCTTGTGATTACATTCCAATCAAAGAGTTTTGTCAATGTTAATAGACTATAAATTTCACACTTTATTTTAATCTGAAGTCTATTGATACAATGTGTGATAAATATATCCCAAATAAAACAACATTATAGACTCTTGACAAGCATGTGTTGACTCTCTTTTTATATGGGATTTTTATGTACATTTCGTCGTCATTATTGCATATTAATTTGTGATATTAAATGATGGGTAAAAATCAAATAAAACCATCACACTCAGCCAGGATGATAGGTCTACCGAAAGAATTATAAATATTATACAAAAGCAGGGTGTAGCATAAGGGTTGAAACCCTCTGTAATTTCGAAGGTAAATCAAGATTACCGGGGCAGAATTGAGGTACCCTCGAAAAATGACAGAGGTAGAAATTGACTTTATCGAGGTATGATTTAGGTACCCTCGAAAAAATTCCGAGGCAATATTCAGGTACCCTCGAAAAATTACCGAGGCAGAATTCTGGCTTATGCTACACCCTGCAAAAGCATGAGGTGTTGCACAACCGAAAGATTGATGAACACCATGATCGAGTTTTCTAGCTGCGTTCAACGGATGGGTTTATGGACACTTCGGCCCCTACAACTTCGGCCCCTACAACTTCGGCTCCTTTTGGACACTTCGGCCCCTCCGGTAAAGACACTTCGGCCCCTTTTGTACACTTCGGCCCCTACAACTTCGGCCCCTTTTTGAAATCGTGAAAATGTCAATATAAAGCGGGTTTATTTTTAAAATCTTAAACTATTTATGCATTTTGTTAAGCCTAATATTTAATTAACGAGCATTTTTTTAAAAATAATTATTCATTTGTGTTTTAGAGGCAAGACACTTCGGCCCCTACAACTTCGGCCCCTACAACTTCGGCCCCTGATTTAAATAGGAAAAGCTTAAATAAAAAAATCTTTATAACGAATATATAAATCACATACTTCACAAAACACAAATCGGTATAAAACTTTCGAAACCGTCCAGCGATTATTCTTGTTTTTTTTTATGACGTTGCGCTTGAGCATAATAAGCACTAATTCAAAGAATAATTTTGATTTGGTTCAATTTAAAAAAAAAAGAAATACTATTTTATTATACTAACAAATTTCAAATACAGTATTATTATCATTATATTTCCAACCCTGTTCACGGCATACACTGTTTATCGAAAAGCGAATTCAACAATTAAAAATTACCTTGAATAAAGTATTTTAAAAGAAAAAAAATATTTCAAAACTGAATTGAGCATGACTACAATAAACTAGAAGGTCAGTGACCTTGGATCCCCCGTGAACTTTAACAATGCGTATATGCAGGATGGTCAGTTTTTACTAAAATTAACTTTGGAAATGACGAACTATTTTCGACAATTTTCAACCGATCAAGATGACACCATGACCAGGCACGACTGCAGACCTTGGTTTATATGTGTATCAAATAAAAAATCTCTCGCTCAATTCCTTCATACTAAACTCGCGTGCACATGTACTTAACATCGGGTGAAAATGTTAAAACCGACAATTTGCAAAGTGTTCCAGAATCGACCATTTTCAACCGATCCAGATAAAACCTTAACGAGGCACGACTTCAGACCTCAGTTCATACGAGAATAAAATTTGAAAGGTATAACTTAATTGCTTCATACCAAACTCGCCTGCACAAAGAGCTTGACATCTGTAAAAATGATTAAAATCGACAATTTATAAAGTGCTCCAGAATCGACAATTTTCAACTGATCGAGATGATACCTTAACGAGGCACGACTTCAGACCTTGGTTTATGCGTGTATAAAATTTGAAAGCTCTAGCTCAACTCCTTCATCCCAAACTCGCGTGGACAAAGTACCCTATATCAAGCGGGACAGACAGACGGACGGACGGACGGACAGACGGACAGACGGACAGACGGACAAGCTCAACCCTATATCCCCTCGTTTTCACGGGGGATAAACTTTGAGATCGTATATAAGTACATTATGGCAATGATAACAACATGATAAACACTCCATGTCTTACATTTTCTAATTAAATTCTGATCTTATTGAGATGCAGTTTAATGCAATATTTGGTGTTATGTCTGAAATTGATGTTTCAGGAAAGGAGGCATTTACAAAGCAAATGCATCGTTTTTCAGTACATGTATCAAAATGCTTTTTACAAGTCAACAATTAAACATAGTCTTCCTTATACCCACTCGGCAAGGAACTTCCTAAGAACGTCCTGATCACGGTTTTACGTCCCGACGTCCGCGACGCAAATAGGACGTCGCTACGATGTAAAATATGAGACGTCCCATCATTGCCTTTAAATGACGGGTTAACGACGTGTTTTTAGGATGTGACTAATTAACATGTCCGTATAACGTCGCTAATTCGACGTTGTCGCGACGTGTTATTTGAGTCGTCCTTGTGACGTTGAAAATATGACGTGACCTTCACGTCGCAATATGACGTTGTGAGGACATTATATTCTGGTCGCGACGTGATTCGACGTTACAAGGACCCCATTAAAAGACCAACTTACGAATTGAACTTACAGTCAAATAGCATTGCGAATACCCCTCGAAAAAATGCAAATTTGGATTTTAGGCAACTTTTTGCTTGATAATTGCCGCTTTCGAATAGGAATAATATGGTTCAGTTGAATATCTATCCTTTTCGCCAAAAATGTATATATATGATATTTATAAGAAATATATTTTAGATTTTTAAATAAAAAAAGGCGGGCAATTTAAATAACGTCAGAAAAATGACGTCCCTTTAACATTCATACATGACGAAATGCGGACCACTTTAGGACGTCGCATTTTAGGTCTTAGCGGACGTCTTTCACTGCACGTCTTCTCGGTGTCAGATATTGACGGCGAAACGACGTCTTAAAAATTACGTCCGGCAAACTTTCACCTGGGCTCAATGTAGGACCAAGAAAGGACGTGCGTAAATGACGTCAGGCGGACGGGAATAGGACCAACCTTTGCCGAGTGGGTATCAGCTTTAAATAGTGACGCACTAAAATGACCAGCTAACACTGTATTCTGTTTAGAAACACGTTTGCGTCGCCGGTTCATGTTTAAAATTAAAAAAAAAAACACTATTTTTAGCGGTTAACCCATCATTTTAAGAGTAACGGTTTTCGCGTAACTCGGTTCTATATATACCAATCTTACTAAACTCGCAACTCAGCAAATCGGCTAGATTTGCTCCAATAAAGGAATTCGAGTTTCCCCCAAAAAACATATCAACATCATATTCATAAACTCCCGATAACATGTGAAAATTGAGCTAAACAAAATTAAAAGTACTTATTTATCACAATACCAAAACTGACCACATCTTTACTCGGTGATTAAATACTGATATATGTTACAATTGATCGAAATATTGAGAGATCTTAAAAAGTCACTAACTCAGATAATTCCATATCAATATTCTGATGGGAATGGCAGTACCGTTTAAATCCCGTTTTCTTAAAACCATCATTCTTCTTATTTCTTTCCAAATAGTACGTCCGTCGAACTAAAACAAACACATATTCTTTAGTATCACCAATAAATGGTATCATTTGTGGATATTTAAAAGTCGGTTTTGGCGTTGGATTTTCTTGTTTCGTTTGAACACCCTTGGTGGATATAGTGGTATCCGGACTTTTAGGCACCAATAGGTCTGCTGGAGATTTAGTTGTTGAGATGAGACTTGATAAAGGTGTTGAGGCTGTTGAACTAGAATTGGTTATAATTTGTTCTGATTTCGAATCAGTAAGATTATTTATTTTAGTCAACTGAATCGATGACGCATTTAATTGAGATTGGTTTGCAGCAGATTCAGGTTTTGGCAGTGGTTTTTCAGTCGGTTTAACCGTGGGTTTTCCCGTTGGTTTCGGTTTCGCTTTGGGTTTTTCCGTTGGTTTCGGTTTCGGTTTTGAAGCTTTTGGTTTCGCTTTGGTTTTCCCTTTATTCGCCATTAACAGCTTCCTCTTCGTCGCCGATGACGTTTCTATGACGTAATCATCCTCATTTGCATATTCCTCATCACTTCCTATGACGTCATTATTTTCATCACCGGATGTTGACATATTGCGACCGGAAATGGAATCGTTCGAAAAGGTCAAATTCAAATTCTGGATCGCGTGACGTAATTCGTCGTCATCGGATGGAACTGGATAATGACTTCGGCCCCTTCCCACAATGCCCGTTTGGCCCTGTGATACCATTGCGTTCAGTTCGGAGCGTTTCATTTTGATGAGTTTTAAAGGGAGACAGGAGAGGTAACCGAGACCAAGGACGAGCTGCATGGACTTGTCTTTCTTCCTGAAAAATCAAAATAAAAGATGGGTTTAATTGATAAATAAAATATTGTTTGGATTTGTGATTAGGATTAATTACCTTCTTATTACAGGTAGTGCTTATCATTTGGATGCCTTACTTTTCGAAAGCTATTATGTAGTTGTGAAGTCAATATTACAACTAAAATGAATTGTAAATATAGTTGAACATCACATCTCAATGTTTATGTTAAAATGTATTCAAATGGGCCTGTTTCATTGGGTCATTTGGTTTTAGTTACGTCTGATATTTCTATTTGAAACTGTGTGCTATACAATAATAGAATACGATTGTTATCTTTTCATTACTTTTATACGAATATCAACTCTCTTCTTTGTATTTTACTTTCTAATTATCTAAATTAAAAATCAAAACGATACATTTAAGCTTTCCTTAAACGAGGAAGAACATAAATATATATTTCTCCAAAAACGAAAATACGTACGCTAGCTCTAGTGCGAGATTCCTATTGTAATGCATGCTCTCGCCCTTGCGTCTAGCCTTGTGTGTATTTTGCGTATAGCTGAGTCCGATTTGATTTTGGTGGATCGCTCGAACGGTGGCTGTTGTGTCCACAATAGGAAGTTTGGCGTGTTGCGAAAACCAAACCTGAGAAAATAAAGAGAAAAAATATTGATGTAATCCCTAAGGTATATGTAATGGTATAATGCAGATACACATGTACATGTGTGTCCCAAAAATAATGTGCTCCAACAGTATTTTAGATACAAAGTATATACATGTACCTCTTCTTTTAATTCATCGGTTTTCATTTAAGTCAGAAAAGAATAAAAGCATTACACAGTACTCTTTTTTGAAACAAAAAACATGCGTGTATTATATATCAAACATATAATATTCAGCTAAGTATAAAATCTTAACTGTATCAGTTATCATTAACCCCAGTTCACTGGAAAAACGATAAACACTTGATTAAAAAGAATAATATGCTTGCTATATTTTAACATAACTTCTTCAACACGCTATTCTAGGAACCCTTAAATAAAATGAAACCTACCATCCATGTGTCGTACACGGGTCGCCCAATCACGAAATCCGGCACTATATGCCATGGAAACGAGTCTTTGCGAACAACGAAATAGTCCACCGCGGAAGCACCGTCTATCTTCGAGGTGTAGTAGAGGTGACGTAGCTGTTTGTAGTGGTTGATATTGCGTGTGGATTGGATCTGAAAATATATTATCAATATATAAAGGCAAGGCCGATATAGAAAATGAAAACGAGTCTTTACGCACAACGAAATAGTCCACCGCCGATGCACCGTCTATCTTTGATGTGTAGTAGAGGTGACGTAGCTGTTTGTAGTGGTTAATATTCCGTGTGGATTGGATCTGTTGAAACAGAATACAAAACAAACATATTATGTTTTATAAAACTTTTGTTAACGGGTTGGAATTCTTAAAACACACATAGCTACTAGCAACGTCTATTTCGGAGAGGTAGTTAAGGTGGTTTGACGTAGGATTTTATTTTGCGTGAAAATTGTATCTGTAAAACACATTGACAATATGTATAATATTTACAAATGCTGGCCTGTTTGGATTGACCTAGGTCTTGCTTGTATCATTTTTGACCAGTTTGAAGGGACAAAAATAATGCATAAGTTCTTCCCATGAATATAATCATTTTTAATAATTGATGCGAAATTGAAAACAAAAATAAATTAAACCTTATAAGAGTGCAACGCCCAGTCAATTCATTTAAAATCTAAGAAATGGTACAACATGGTTTCATTAAATGACTGCATAGTGTATGATTTTAGGCAAAATTGCATTAATTTGAAGTAAAACGGTTGTTCTGTTATTAGATATATAGAAAGTTATAGACAGGGTGTACTTTCGCAGGGAATAACACTATTATTTCTCATTGGAGATAATTTTCCTCTTCTAACATAGCAGTCATCCTCAAATATGTTATTATCAAGTCTTGTTTGGTTTCTTGGAAACACTATTTTATATGCGGTAATAATATGCGGTAATAATATGCGGTAATAAACTTGCACACTCGTGAAGGCGTAACACTTATCACGTGGTTTCCGAACGAATCGTAAGTTTGCAAATATTATATATTTAAGACAAGTGATATACAAGCCATAAGTTCGATTGCAACCTTTATTGTATGCACATGCACAAGCAAAAACCGTATGTACCAAAAAACATATTTTACCAGCAAAATTTACCGAACTCTCATCACGAAATACCATTTTGTTTCATGAAATTGCCTTTGATGCTCAAAACGTTTCGACGCGAATGATGGCTACACGAATCAATTCCTTTTACATCATGTGTATAACTGAACAGAGAGGCATCACTTTTTTTACTTTTTTATAACAAAAAAAGATATTTATACTTTGTCGTTGCCATGTCCTTAACATTCTACATCATATCACTCATAACATAAAATACATTTTTTGTTAATCAAACGGTTGCTTTAATGAATTCAACTTAATTTAAGGGGTTACCAGTGAAACACATCACCAAGTGTGTTTAACAAATTGAGCTCTAATGAATAATTCAAATTACACAATGTTTTAAATCAAAATATAAGAACCGAAACAAAAGTGGTTTTGTAAAGATAGTGGGAATGAATACATCATATTTGACATGTACATTTGCATACGTGTAGCTACATTGACAGGCCGAATTAAATGTGACTTTAATTTTATGCTCTACCTTGATCAAAAGCAAGTTTCTATTTTTTTTTTCAAAAGATTCTCCATATTATGACAGTGTTAGGCCGCGGTTGCATTTTAGCACACTAATATTTTTCATGCAAATCCTACTATAGCTATTAAACATAAGACCATTACAGTGGTTAAACAGGTAGCGTGAAAAAAAAACTGGATATTTTTTCTTACTTCATTTATTTTTTCGTTGAACGTAACCGTGGCTTAAAGGCCTATTTACACTGAAAGCGGTAGCGGCAAATATACTTATATGTTCTTTAAATAACTAGCGGCGACATGTCGCTATTTCTTAAAGACCATATTAGTATATTTGCCGCTGCCGCTCCTAATTGCCACTTCCCGTGTGGAAAGGCCCATACGGTTGTATCATATATGCGAAACTGACCGGTCAAAGAACTTTGACAACTTCAAATACCATTGTGAAAAAAAAAGGTCAACCGCAGACGGGTTGAATGTTTTTTTTTCAAAATAAAGAATGTACAAAACATATTCCAATTAATATGTGATGCATCCTTTCTTGATATGGAACAAGTGTAATTTATCATAATGTCTTTTGAACTTCTTTTTGGATTTTGACATTTTCATTAGCGTTCTTTTTATAACATTATTTTGCTATCAAGCTTGAAAATAGTGTGACGTTTATTTATTTTTGATATGTTCAATTATTTTATACAACGGATTGATGCATGTGTTTTAGAAGAGCCGCTAGTGGGAATAACAAAAGACTATTATTGAGAAATATGCTAAATATGTTATTATTTTTATGACCTATCAGCAAAACAGCACCACGAAGAAAACTCACATCTAAATATGTTTGTTAGTTAATTACTGGCCACACACTGATATTCCAATAAATTTGTTCGGTCCCTTTCAGTGAGTAAAATGCCAACCGTAAATAACATAAAAAGTATGACCTTCGTTCATTCATGATATTGGTCTTTACGACGGATACTAAACTGCAGGGTACAATGTAAATGTTCATCAAACGAAATCGTGAGTATGGTAGGCATAACCCACTCGGCAAAGGTAATTTGTTAGACGTCACTTTGGGACGTGACGTCGAGCAGTGTTGCGGACGACCTTTTTAGTTGCGGGGGCCGAAATGACGTTGGATTTACGTCGCGCCTAAATCGGACGTTAGATATAAATTTTCCCAACGTAGGGAAGTAACAGCAAGTCTTAAAGATACACCTAAAAAGATGTACCTGAATGATAACGCCTATGCGTTGACGCTTTATAGACGACTCAGTATGGGAATGTTATTTCATCAAAAGAAATCGTGAGTACGGTGAGGCTTAATGAACCGGAAGGGGAAATATACATGATTGACTGCCCACCTTAATATGTTATATTCCCTTTCAGGTAAAAGACCTGTTGGGAGTGACCACATTGGGGTTTTTTTCGAGCCTTTTTCATGACAAATCTTATCTGCACTTTTGTAAAATTGAACGAGCGTTTTTTTTTTTTTTTTTTTTTTTTTTGGCGTTTTTGGTTGATCC
>LQRL01075803.1:14397-25139 GCA_001703475.1 Hydroides elegans
TGATGAACGTACGACTTCAAATTAACGTGGGCGCAACGTCCTTTCCTTGAACTTGGTGACACACTACCTTTATATGAGTCCTAATTAGAGCGTCCCCACGACATCGGAGGGCGTATTGTTATTTTTTATCAAACATTGTTTTGTTCTTTGCAGAATGAGGAGTAAATAAACTGGAATCTATGGGTATCAAAACATTACTGGTAGATACAACGAACGCCCTTTTTTGAACGATTCACTTCCTGATTCCATCGAAATTTTATCAATTTGGAGATAGAGTTTGAGAGCAAGGGATAGAGATATGAAGAGAGAGAAGAATAAGAGAGAAGCGGCGGCAAGCGACGGAGAGAGAGAGGCGTCGACAACATAATTCAAATCGAAATCCTTATAAATTTATTATTAACCCTTTATTGAGATAAAATTGTGGTAAAACATTATTAATGTTCTATATAAAAGTTGTTTTATAAGATAATGTATTATTAAATCAAAAACAAATGTCTCCATTATTCCAATATGATGCAAAAATGTGCGATGTAGATTTTCATTGTTAGTAGTAATTCCAGCAACATTAATCTGTTCCTTCATGGCTCTTATCTTATTAATGGGAAAAAATGATGTACTCTTTGAATATTGAAAGAAACTGTCTTCAGCGTACTAAAAGTCTATTAGTTGCTCTTGTGTGGCTATTTGTGGCGTATACATGTATAAGGCATTCAGACTTTTATTGTGTATATAACCTTGGAGCATAACGCATTAAGGATCTCATTAAGTATACATTTACGAGAGCATTGCCTCTATTTATGTTTCCATTATATATCCAATGTCGTATATGGGTACATTCAAAATATGAAACACTGTAAAAGCTGACTCAAAATATGCTCAAAAAATGTCCGTACATAATGCACTCTTTTATGAGTCCCTTATATGCTGGAGTTTGCAAAAATATTCGCTTTTGGCAAAATTTGTATAAAGGCTATATAGGACCGTGTATGAAACGATTGGGATCGACCCCTATAATACCAGCATGTAAACACTCTGGTATTAAAAAAACATCTTTCTTCATTTTATTAATGGGCATATGCTCGAAAGGATAAGCCATCTCTGATACTTCAACTAACGTCTTTTAACAGTCAACGCCTCAGTGGGTGTTTGGATCTATAACTTTAAAATGAGTAGAAAGGAAATGTTTTTTTCATAACCAAATTCAATTATTTAAATGAAATTAATTGGTATTGGTAAGTTCACAAACGACACAATATAACGATGGTCCTTGATGGGTGACAAAGTAATTTTCAAAAAAAAAAAATCATGATGTGTATTTAACGCTTGGCGTAGTTCGTAGACTCTATGTGCATTTTGAGGCCAGCCACGAGTATCTAAGTATGTAAATGTTTTCGACATATCGAGGCATTAACATTAATTGATGTCTAATCTACCAATGGAAAGTTATTCGAATGTGGTCGAAAGTATCAGAGGGCAAATTTATACTTTTTGCTCACGTCAGGATTTACGCTTATTCTTTCTCACAAAGTTTCGAATTTGTTACTTCCTCACAACATCTTTTTTCACAACATCAAATACACTTGTGATCTTTCTCACATCAGAGCACTCATAAAAGCAGCTCATCAAAACAACAAACAATCTGAGACCCATATGCCTACGGTTCACATATTATTAAAAATTGATGACTGATTTGTCTTATTAAACATAGACACTAGCAGTCGGATTAATTTATATTTAACCGTCTTCTTTTACGTTTAAACAGTCGCTAAATCAACATTTTGTGGATGAAACTTTAACATCCCGTTACACATCTGCAAAATATATTCTTTCATTGCGTGCAGTTACAGCACATGAACTTAGGCTTGACCAAAGGTGGAGGAGGGCTTAAAACCTTATGGTCATCTCATGTCATTATAAACAAGACTGTTGGCACAGCTTTATTTTCCGAATATAGCTCTATCACTAATAGGTATCATGATTTAGCATGGTGCTTGATCACAATGATGAATACAGTACGTTTTGAAAAGACCAACAGAGACTTCAATCCAGATTAAAAACAAATAAAACTCGGTGATTAAAAGTCAATTCGCTGACATTGTTTCGCTGAAACATGTAGATCAGTTAAATATATCACTTGAGCCCACTTTAGCTAGTTAGAATTTCGTAATCTTTAACATAGGAAAATCAAATTAAGTCTGAAGTACAAAAGTACAACAAATATGATTTTGTGATGCTTTGGCATTTTCTAGTTTTTCAGAAAACATATTTAATACATTCGGCGCACGGCGTTGTAATATAGTATATCCATTTACGAAATATAAACAAAATCCATAAAGGGATAGCCGAGATATTTTCAATTCACACAACCGCCTAAAACTCCCAATATTCAAACATTTTTGCAGTGCACAGCTCATATGAGTGATGAAAAAAGTTAAACAAAACATCTTCTATACATTTCGAAAATTCAATTGAAACATATGAATCAGAGATGCAAAGCCCCCAGCCTATGCAAAACATTTTTTATCGCGAATATTTGTCGATTATTTGTCGAATATTTGTCGATTTAAATTTATCTAAATCCAAGCTAATTTGAAGGAATTACAGGTTCTGGCGGTCAACTCTGTGCATTTATGAATGAAATGAAATGGGTCATCTCCACAAAAAAACGATCCAACTGACAAAACAGTTATTCACAAGTACATAGCTCTTTTTTTTCATACATACAAAAGGAAATTCAAATCTATTAATAGGAAGCTGAGATATCTTCCGGACTTAATCGAATGCGGAAGGATAGGGTGAAATATATATATATATATGTTACTAAATAAGGCCTTTATGATCAAGATGCACGCAATTTCCATTTCTTTGTTATTGTCACTAAACATTTTGGTGATTAAAAGTATGGTTTTGGTTTCATACACAACCCTGTGATCTAAACTTAACCTTTCAATGCAAAAACATGTAATTCTCGTGTATTACTGTGATTTGAAGCAAAGGCATAGGCAAAATTCATTTTATTTTAAGGTGAACATCGCATTCATCGACTTAAATAAATATACACGTGAAATGAGTCGCAAAGGTAAAATTCACCCAAATCAAAATCCATGTTCATGAAACTGTTTTGATTGGAAAACGGCAAATTTCCCCCCCCCCATTAAAATCCCACCCCCCCCCTCTTTCGCATAGACCTGACAACTCCCCATCGCTTGCTCAGAAATTTGTTATAAGCGTAAAAACCTTGTTTACTGATTCATGGCCGTTCTAATCCTAATTAGTTATCAGTTATCCATTGGTAAAGCCTCTGATAAAGCCAAAAAGAGACCCCATTCCAAAATTGTCTCTTGGCACAAAAGAGTAGACATACATCTTATTTCCATATGAAAAGCGATCATATTCATCACTATCTAATAAAGCGTAACCCTAAAATTCATTAAACTTTGTGTGCATTACTTTATATTTTTGCAAAAAAAAACTTATTCATTTAGAAAGACTTCAGAAAAAGTACAATTCATTATTTATTACAAAAATGATACGATGACACAAAGGAAACAAGATTGTCAAGGACAATGACCCACCTTTAGTTTATAGATTTTGCTTTAGCTCTTTAAGTACTAGCAAATGCGTTCTCGTTAATTATTTGAATGAAATGAACAGGTATGTGTTAATGCAAACGCCGGTAGAAAAGTCACTTGTTGTCATTTTTCTAACATCTGCATATCAACTAATTGTCATTTCCATAATTATAACATCATGACAAGGAATAGCGTGTACAACCTTGCATTCGAACCCACGACCTTTTGACTATGAGTCCGATGCTCTACCTCTGAGCTACAACCCATATTCGATATTAATGAACACACAAACAATATGTTTGAGTACACTATGTCCCGGCCAATATATCAAATCAAAGACTTTCAGATAAAATATGGTTATTTACTATAGGCACCATAAAAGAGAACATTATTTCTTAAAATTTTAAAGGAACAATATTTATGAGCTGAATCCAGGATCGAACCCACGACTGAGCTACTCGTCCAGATGTCTATATGCGTGTGACCAATATTGGAGTTAATCAACAAAGACACAAGCCCCCGCATGACCAACCTTTCTGCTTACGGCAGGAATGATCGTGTATATACACGCTATGGTACCTGTCTTACCGGTAGCAGACGGTATATTGTCAAACGGAATGGGCTGCATAGACAAAGAGCGTTTTTCTTTATAGCGGAAATGGTTATGCCCACCATGGTGAATCAAGTGAATTAATCGTTTCATAAAGCACAAGCCAGTATGAGGATACCATGTAGAAGCTTTGGTTAAAGTATGAAAGCTCTACTGTCAAAACTATGGGAGGAAATAAGTGTAACAACAAAGAGTTATTCCCTATATAAAAGGCCAAATTGTCGGAAATGGCGAAGTCCACTATGGCTATCCAAGTGAGTCAATCGTCATATAAAGCACAAGCTGGTATGGGGATACCATGTAAAAGCTTCGGTTAAAGTTCGAAAGCTCTACGACCAAAACTGTGGGAGAAGATAGGTGTAACAACAAAGAGTTTCTCTATACAGAAGACCCGATTGGCGGTAATGGCAAAGTCCACCATGGCGGTACAAGGTGGTCAATCGTCACATAAAGCACAAGCTGGTATGGGGATATCCTGAAGAAGCTTCGGTTAACGTTTGAAAGCTCTATGACCAAAACTGTAGGAGGAGATAGGGTTTTGAGGAAAACGTTTACTGAACTGAATAATTTACTAACTAACTCACTAACTAACTAACGGCGGACGACGCCGACCGAATGCACAAACCCAGTTATCGTTTCACGAAAGCTGGGTTCATTATATAATGTAAAAGTGATAAGAAATAATTTGCAGAAATAAATACACAACTATGAAAAGTTTCAAAGATTTCAACAAAACTTAGAAAAAAGAAATATTGGCAAAAAGCCAAAATTGCCTTAGCACCTTAAATATTGGTTATCTTTCGATGGAAATTTCAATTGGATCGACCCAGTCATTTCGAGATAGAGCGCGTACAAACTAAGCATGGAGCCTATAGTAAGTCTAACTAATTTTATTATGTACATATTTTAGTGTGTAAATGGTTACCTCATAATCAAATGTGCAGTAAAAGGCAGCGAATCTTCACTGTTTTATCGGAAAAATAAAAGCAGCTATTAAGAAACATTTAAAAACCTTTGGAACAACCAGGGAACAATGGACCCGGAAATTTTAAGCCCTGTTAAATTTTTAAAAAGTTCTTTCTCATAAATACATATATCACAAAACGAACCATGATAACATTACTCAACGATGAGCGTGTTATAATACTGGACCAAGTCAGAAAGAACTGATTTTGTTACGTAAACAGAAAGAATACCTTTATATACTTCAGTATCATATATGCGATTTTCGTTAGAAATGAAGCTTGAACTTGAGCGATTATTATCTTGACCGCTAACAATAGACGGACAATACAATTCCCTAAGAAATGCTAAACGAGAAACGTTAAATATTGATAGATTTGCCCTACGGCACGCGAACTTCTGGATCTTGTAAAGTATATGCGAGTGTTTTTTGGAGCGCCTGTGTCTTTTAAGATGACGACGTCGGACCAAGGTGCTCCCCAGATTACATATTTGATGATTAATGAAAAATAATTAGGGCCACCTGGATATCAGTTGGATCATAGCTTCAAGAAACCGGCTTTAAAACCATTAAGTCACACACGGCATGCGTATTTTTAGTACCCCTGGGAACGGTTTTACCTCCTCTTACATCAAGCACATAGCACACACAAATCATACAAGCTATAGTTAAATAGTGAGCATTATTCATGGGATAACATTACAGTCGTCTGAAAGGAGAAAAATCTGCTCTTCCTGACACGCAATTAGGATATTTTCTGCCTTGATCATAATTATATAACCATTTGAATTTTGAATGGCGACTGCGTAAAGAGTTGTATACTTGCTTATCTAAACCGTATGACGAAAATTAGCTATGGGCTGTGTCAATGCAATATTCCTATTTTAAAGACAGCCTGCAATTTACTATTCATTCGTTTGGAAATGAAAAATATGATATTTCTCGAAACTGCCACAGAACACGATTACGTATTATGGGCTTAAAGTGTTTGCATATTCCTTACTTAAGGACGCTTAATGGAGATAATCAACATATGCAATCTTTGGGATATATCAATGATTTCTTTGTGGATTATTTGTGGATTTGTAAATAAGTGTGTCTTATTACGCCAAAGCTGTCATTTGTCAACATTTTCAAGGCATTTAGTAGTATGTTGTTAGCAATAAAAAGAACGTACACATTGAAATATTTTTAAAACACGTATCCGTATGATCAGGATTTAAAAGTAAAGGTGTTTGAGTTTTGAAAAAAAAAACGGATAGTATATGAATTAATATATTTTTTTTTAATATGGCAACTGCATTTGACTATCTCAAGGAGTGTCCAGTTTGCAAAGAGGAGTTTACTGATCCAAGAGTCTTTCCCTGCGATCACTCGTTGTGTGTATCGTGTATTAGTCACATTAGGAAAGGAAATCAAATCAAATGTCCTGAGTGCAATGCAGTACATAATGTTGATAAACTGAGACGTGATTTTCGCCTCATACAATTCCTGGATGCTCTAAAAGAGGAAAGGTTAAAGACATCTAAAAAAGCTCCAAAGCAAGGTAAGGAAATTACTGCTGATTAATCATAAATATTCTATTCAATAGTATTAAGTAGAGCTTCGATGAACATTAAATGTGAGTTGGTGTTATGGATCAATTGCCATATTTAAGAAAAATCAAGACAGTCCTCGAAGAAAAGATCAAAAGAAACTGTTTCTTCAGATTCAGTTTGAGGCATTATATCTCTTAATCGGAAAATACAATTGATAATATTTTTTACATTGCAAATTTCTACCAGAAAAGCCGGTTGAATTACAAGATTGTAGATTTCAATAAAAACGAATTTTTGATTTTTTTCACTTTTTCATGTTGAAATATTATCCATTCGAAAGTAGACACAATTTTATTGTTCCTCAATAACGAGGCTTATTTATGACAACAGCTTGTGTCTACATTGAGTGACACCTTCTCGGTTGGGCTATTGTCATAACACAACATATCTCGAGAACAACCCAACATGAAAAATCGTTAATATGATAGGCTTACTAGTGGAATCTATTGGCTTAGATTCGCAGAGCGCTTGAAGTGGAGGGGGAGGCACATACAGGATACTTAAAGCTATCTATAATCAAATAAGGCCACGTGTGTTTCTTAGAATATCTCATTTTTTATGTAAAAAATATCAAATAAAGGACAGAAAGCTATTAAATCCTTAATTTAAAATTAAATCATTTTTTCGTAGTAGGTTAATACTTAGAATTTGATATTAATTGAGACAGAAAAGAATATTTCCAAACATTGTTCATCCCCTATTCTCCTATTTTACCAACAAATTGATAAATTCCAATATTTTAGAAAAAAAAGTTATCATAATATACTGATATATGTAAAATTCAAACTTGAAATATAACCCCGCACCCTCCTCCCAACAAACACACATACATGAAGCCTGAATTAGAGCAGAACATTTAATCAATAAAGTCAGAGCAGGTAGAGGATAACCCTATTTTATGGACGCCCTCATTGATGGGAATTGGTCAAATGAAATTTTCAAAGAATCTTCCGCATTGATTTCGTTTTTGATTGACTAAACATCGGCTACAGAAACTATGATCAGTTGAAATAAATTGATATGATTAAAGCAAGAAGAAAATATCATTTTAAAGAGTTTATTTGATTAAACAATAGATCATATTTGTGTTTTCTTAATACCATATAAAATTATTATTTCCTAAAAGTTAAGGCAATTATATGCAGATTTGGTCTCGCACTCGTTTGTGATTTTTTTACAGAAGGAAAACCAATTTGCGACGGATGTTTGTCAAAAAGTGCGTATCACTGGTGCAACAACTGCCAGCAGTGGTTATGCCAGGACTGCAAGAATATACATAACAGAATGGCTATTAGCAAAAGCCATGAACTTGAACCGATTTCCAAGAACATTGAAGACATATCCACAAACTATGCGCAAGAAATTAAAAGCATTAAGAGCATGTTTGAAGATAACTCTATAACATTAAAGGAACTCGAAGACATATTGAGTGATCTCGAAGCTGGTAAAACTGAAGCGCTAGAAATATCTGCCAACTTGCGCAAAAAGGCGATCCAGGATATTGCAGAATATTTCGACTTGATTAATGCCAAAATACTCAGTTTTATCCAAGAAAAGAAGAAAATACTCGAAGACAAAAGACACGAGTTTCAAAACAAACAGCTGGAAGTCAGGTCAAACTATCGATTGCTAGAACAAATGATCAATAACAACACTCGTGATCTATTAGTTGAAGGTGAAGACATTTTGAATGAGTTAAAAAACGCTCAGGCGATGCTAACACACATTTCATCCGAATTCGAACACGAAAAAGTTGTGATCGAAGTAACAGAGGGAACTTCGTGGGACCCCACAACAGTCGCTTCACTTACTTTTAGGGTAGAGAAGGTGTCACAAGCAGTTCCACAAATAATGCTAAATCCACCTTCTGCAGCCGGTAGAACAGACTCGTCATCCAAGTTGCCGATCACTTTATTAACAAAGCAGCATGCCTCTCGCAACGTGTCTGGTACATTATCCTTGCTCACTCAAACACAATTTGAAAAGATTGGCGAAGTACCCGGTGGCGAGTACTGTCGTACTGAGTACTGGCTGAGTGGGCTGAGTGTCATTGACAATCATTTGTGGTTAGGCACAGACTGTGCGATTCATATATTCGATTTTGACCTTAAATCGATCAATATTCTGCTGAATGAAGCATGGGAATGGGTTCGGAATATAACTGTAATGCCACGTGCGGGCATCGTCATAGCTTGTTCCAAGGGTTTACTGCACATAAACCAGACCGGAAACACAATAAACGAAATCGATTCCGGTCAATTTTATGGTGTTGATAATTACAATAGTACACTATTTGCCTCAAAACGCAACACTATTTTCTGCTACACCTATAGCGGCGGTATTTGGTTTAAGCAAGGTAGCTTTTTGCTGCGTGACAGTGATACTTCGATTAGTGTAAAGGATAACACAATCACGAAATGTGGATTACACACGATTGACGTGTATAGCATGTCAGGCGAGCTACTTCACACCTACGGACAATTTGGAACAAAACGTATAGGTAAGTTTAACAACCCAAGATTGTGCCAACAGGATAGTGACGGCGCCCTTCTTGTAGCTGATTGCAGTAACCATCGCTTGCAGCTGCTGAACAAGTATGGCCAGTGGAGCATCGTCGACGTGGAGCCTAAACCGTTCGAACCCCGAAATGCAGTATTTGTTGACGATACTTTATATGTTAGATGTGGTTCCAAACTATGTAAATACATTGCCAAGTAAATAGTTTATATTATTTATAAACTGTAATTGGCAAGTCTAACCAATATCATATTCGGCATGATTAAGTATGAAGCTATCAGCATGACTTTCACAAAATGTATGTAAAGGACGAAGCAAATAATCGTCATGCGAATTATTTACCTTATAATGTGAGAACACACCAGTAAAGAAAGGCGAAAAGACAATACTTTTTCATCATGTTGTGCCAAATACAACCAAGATACATCATATCATACTGAATATAAAATAATGTAGGTAATAAAAGGTAGACTTGTCAAAGACCCTTTCAATGAAGGTGCAATGATTATGATCCGTGTCCCTTATTTAACACATATATTGTTCACATGTTTTATGTAGGAGTTATTTAAAATGTAAAGTAATTTTGCTTATAGAAATACTTTATGTACAGTTTGCACTATAAAAAATATAATGTTCGATAATGTTGTATTCTTCGCTGGCTTTAAATATATGTTTCTTTTTTACCCGGTTAAAGTTGAATTCAACAAGTTTTTTGTGAGAATATTAATTCATAAAAATGATTATTAAAACTAGAAAACATGAATCTAATTCGAAAAGATCGAGTAAACAATATAGTTACTTTAAATCATGATTGTGCCGTCATTTTATAGGGTTCCTTTAATCCTCGCGGGATATTATTTCCAATGAAAAGCCCGCGCCCGCAACAATAATTCTTGGTTTTCCCCCTAAGTAATGTGTCATATTCCTTTATCCACGAGTAGAACGAACTTCTCAAACAAAGCGTAATTAGTGTCAATCATAAATCAAGTTATGTTGCGAAGGATATATTTCTCCCTATTCATAGCATTAGGGTATAGTCACCCCAAAAACATTGCCGAGCGTTTCTTAACAAACGGTGTTTTCCGGTCTATATCTCATTGGGTTGTCATAAACGGACATCTTTTAAGGGTTCCCCTATGAGAA
Organism: Hydroides elegans; assembly: GCA_001703475.1. Lineage (NCBI taxonomy): Eukaryota > Metazoa > Annelida > Polychaeta > Sabellida > Serpulidae > Hydroides > Hydroides elegans. The sequence continues at coordinate 24,802 of LQRL01075803.1, forward strand.
AACAAATGGAGATCTCCAAATCTAATCAGAAAGAATAAACATGGTTTTCAGATGATTTACAACCACTGATCCCAGTAAACCAATATTCTAACGACAACACCAAAACCCCGAAAGTTTTCCTTATGACGATCTCGGAAATCGAATATCAACTAGGTCCACTAAAACAAATAAAGCACCTGGTCCTGACAATATAGAAGCCTGGTTCCTAAAAGACCTATCGCCTATACAAGCCCCACCCGTCACTGCATTATTCAATTATCAATAGTTCCCTTCAAAAAGATTGCTCTCGAGAGAAATGGAAAGGCACACAAGTTACCGCCATTCCAAAGTCAACCCCC
>LQRL01075806.1:0-27129 GCA_001703475.1 Hydroides elegans
ATGAAAATAAAAATAACTGTCACACTTTTATTTAAACATATCAAAATCATTTACAGTTAGAGTTTTAACGAAATACTCAAAGAATAATAACAAACCAATGTTCATAATGACAATATATCTGAATATTTAATTTGTTATTTAATGTTTTAACTCTGATTACAAATTTATAAATATCTAATCATTTTATTTTATATCAGGCAAATTAAAGAATTTAGAAGAGAAAGAAGACAGGGACATTAATTATATAAGAATAAAAAAAATTCTATGTTGTATTTAATTTTATTGAAAATCATCAATAATTTGTTATCTTCACCGTTGATAAGCTATCACACCTAAATACTTACATAAACAGATAAGACGAGTAGGGTTTTTTTGCACGAGGTGAACTTAATGATTTTCTCGCCGTGCAAGAAAGCCTGAGTCGTCTCGTGATTACTGATAAGAAAAAAAGCCTGCCCTCCAGAATGTGAGAATTTGCTCACGTTCATAAAGAGAATATAGAGTAACGGGGGCTTTTGAGCACGGCGGGCTTATTTGCACGTAACACCGGCGACTTTTTGACCGGGATACATATGTTAAGGTAAGCAGTTTCTTAAGGGCAAACACAACGCCTCGATTTCCAAGATAGGAAACGTCAATCAAAAATAAACGTCACCTTGACTCTGAGAAAAACTCTTATAATCATCAACAAATATTTGTGATATATATTTTTTTATTGACGAGACCTCTAACTGACTGCAAACACATTCTAACTGATATATAATGTAAAGGCATTCTTTTAGTCGAGCAAATAAAAGTATCAAAACGATAGCGACATTCAACAAAACCCTACTCACTCCAGGTTCCAATATGTCTGTGTTTCCCCCATTCAGTAAATTGAATTATCATAAATTAAGGAGCTTTTTGTGAGGTATCTAATTATTATTATTTTATTGTATCGGTCAACATTGAAATAAGACATTTTCATAGCCATGTGTAACAATATGTTGACTCGAGCTATTAGTCGAACAAACTGAGTTTAATTAAGCGAAGGAAAGTGATAATAAAGGAGATTATTATTTCATAGACTAGAGGGTGATATTCGAGGCGATTAAATGCTAATAAAGACCACTTTTTGCTTTCTATGAGTATTTTTTGTATATAAAAGTGACGCACATGGGAATCCTTACAACGGCCAATATGGTGGCGTTGAGACCACTATAGTTACACTACGCCCTATAAGCCTTATTAAATGCTAACTATGTTTATAATCAGCATTTCTAAATAAGAATGAAATGAACAATCCGTTCAATGTTTTCAAAGTTTCAAATGTTTACTTCTGTTACACCGACCCCGCCAATACAAATGAAATTGCACCATCTACTGAAAATGTATATGATAATGTGATATTTAAGAAAGGCTTTGGTTAAAACGGTTAAGGCCAAAGAGTATTCTGTCGTAAAGTTATGACACATAGATTCCATTGGATATCTAGAAAATGGGTGTCGTGTTGAAAGTTATACATAACAATGATTCGCGTGCTGTGTACGCTACCTGGTCTCTTCCAAACCCAGTCAACTGGTCATACATAATCACATTATACATTTTGAATTGAACGTCAATATAAATCATCCATAACTGTTTTTCCCTTCTCCATTCCCTTTTCAAAAAGAACTTTTTTTCCTGTGTAAATAAATACTTATTTAATATTTTGTATGATATAGTTATGATATAGCTTATATCGAATCACGTGGCAGGGTAGCAATGACACTTCTTTTCATATTATCATTCCCCTACACTATTCACTAAGCGTTTGCCATTAGGATTTCCCTCTGAATTAACTTGCATGTTCCCTGCAATACAAATTTTACAATATTTAAAATTAGGTAAGATAGTTATATGCTATGAGGTATGGTAGTTATGACCATCCTTTCTGCATTATCATTCCCCTACACTATTCCTACAGGTTATAACTTATGACTTATAGCCTGGAGCTATAAGCAAGCTACAGAACACCGTCTCATATACATGCTTGAGCGTATAGATCTATGGGAAAGTTAATCGGCACAGAAAATTCATTGTCATTCTATTCAAGACGCTCGGAGCTTTATCGATAAACTATTAAAAGAGAAAAATTGATCACCTTTATCAAACCAAATGGTTGCGTTTATTTTACACTCAGATTTGCCGTAGAGTCGTTCCTCCTTTTAAGAATCACACATTTTGATGTAAAACCCAGTAAAAAATAATTGATGACAAATTGATCATTGCTCAAAAATAGTAATAGATGAACGACTCACGAGCGATTGCCAACAGAAAAAAAATCGGTGTTTTCGGACCGTGTTCTTTTAACTAAACATTTTGCATAAAATCTAGATTTGGTTTGCAATTTATTAATGGATCGAGCCAAGTTTATTTTGGCTTGAAGTGGTGAATATATTTGACCGAAAATCCGTGCCATATAAAATGAGCCGTTGCACAGATCATACAGCGTAAGTGAAACGGTTATCCTTGAAGATATACTTTACTAAGCCATCTTACAACAATGGAGACAAATAAGAGTTAATCCGTCATAAAATATGATTATTAGTACTACCAATTTAATTTTATATTATGAATATATACACAACTAATCCATTTTAAAACATGAACACCTTGAAAGCAATTAAACAGCACCTTCAGTGTTACATCAAACTGATTTTTATTAAAATATTGGCAATTGATTGAGAGTTTAATAAATAAATCAATTCCATTTTTTATCAATTCAAAACGTTTTTTGAATACCGAGGGTGCTTCATATAATCTTGTAAATATTGAAGTGCTGCTTAATTTGCAAGAAAAAAATAAGTATTCCAAAAATAATGTATGAAAAAAACTCGTTGTTTTTAAACTTACGAGCACATAGTAGTAGTGTTGATTTGGGCAAGAGGAACTGATGCAACAACAATAACTGTTCGAACTCGTGATTTATCAAATAATATTTATCAAGAAAATGTAATAAAAAAATGTTTATCGGAATGATTATGATAATTATATGAATAATCCGATAATCAACTAAAATGCACCATTAAATTGCAGTTCTTTTTCTCTCACTATCTGTTCCTCGTCATTTTATCTGACCTTTTTCTATTTATTTCAGTATAGTATTATGCACGAGGTTAGTACATTAATTAAAATATTGTTCAATTCCGAGGCGCAGCAGAGGCGCCAGTCCTATACAATGTTTTAATTAAGGAGCTTACCGAGTTCTTTATCCGACTTTTTTTTTAATAGTTTAATTACTGTCCATTTTAAAAAGAAATATAATAAAAACAGAGGGATTGTAAACTTAAAAGTAATAAGCTGCAGCAAGGTCCCAGCAAACGGTGAGATAATTTCAATATTGACAGATTACCATCAATTTTGAATGTTACGTTGAATATAGCATGCCCCTTTGTTGGAAATATTTTCAAATATTTCTCTCATAATAGACAATGGATTATGATGGATATTTGAGTTTAGAGTTTCAAAACACTTGAAATATCAATGGCATATGTCCATCTTGAATCATCAAAACACCAGCCCTCATAATAACATCATTGATTAGGATGTGAAATCTGTATATTGAAGCGATGATATAGGAAACCATTAATTTGAAACCTGTAACTCAATACTGAGCAAAAGTTTGAAATCCAAGTCATATTATTGAATTTAATGTGCGGTCAAATGGTAAAATGAGTAGGGGTTGTGCCTTGTATTAAACGAGCCTTATAAAATGGCTTTAGGCTGATATTATGATAGACATAGCATGAGGCTATCCATTTTGTCTCGTGCTCGAATAAAAGTCATTGTTTTGATGATGATGTAAAAATAAAAGTGTCTTCTCAGTTTTCAAACTGTCAATAATCGTACTCAGTAAAGGATATCATCTGTCGGGCTTATACGCTTGGGGAAATATTATAAAAACACAATCTCCATATATATATTTCCAACCCATTTATTTTTCTGGTTTCGAATTGAATTGCTCTTAATTTGCTTACAATGATAGTTATTTGTAGATATTAAATATTATTAAAGGTGGTCTTGTGATCAGTTTCATATTGACAACAAATGTTTTGATTTTCTGGCGCGCGGTGTTTTGTTTTAGTGTGTAATCTGTATGGAGCTTGACTAGACATTTGATTGGTTAGTGTCAGATGGCATTTTCATTGGAGAAGAGCACCTCACGAGCAAATCCCGACTGGCTTTTGAATTTAGATAATACAATTTCTAGATTGGACATTTGTGGAAAACCTTTTCTGTTTGTCGTTATTTTGATAATTGATAAATATTGTGAAATTGGTTTTGTTAAATATGATTGGTGATGTGATTTTATGCCACAACTCAATGTTTCCAGAATCTAGTCATGTTTTCATCCAAGCTGTCTAGAAAAGGAAGAACATCTCAGCTTGCTAGCGAACCATGAACCCCTTTTTTGCTAAATTCTTATGTAAAAGAAGTATTTTAGCAGAGTAGTAAAGTTTTAGTAAAGTAATTCTATGCCGTGCTTACAAAAAAAAACGCTTTATCTGTCTCGCTTTTGCCTGAACGTATATGAGATTAATTGGCTTGAGTCATATATAAAATTATGTGGCTATAGGTTTTTTAGTGCATCATTGTCACAAATGGGCCATAGGGTGCTCTTTTCTAGTGTCACATAGCATTTTGATTGGCGTGTTCCCAACATGGCTCTTCATTGTTCGCGCGTGGACGGTCGGGCGCGGAAATGTGAACCGCGCGAGCCAGACGAAATCCGGATGGCTCTGGGCTATTGGGCTTTGATCCAGGTTAATCTCTGGATCAGCAAAGGGGTCAATTATATATGTATATAATATATATTTGTCTTTATACAAAATGTATTTGTGATATAATGAATGACATAGACCTGTGGTTTTAAGGGTAAAGGGATGTATCGGTTTCATTAATAAAATGTAAACGTATGAATTGTTTGATGTAATACGATCATGTTGTGTTAAAAATGATAGGGTTAGTTGTATTGTTGTTGGAAACATGCATAACAAATGATAAGTTTTAGATGTGTTTTATTATTTTTAAACTGAACCAAAAACGGTATATCAACGCGTAGATCGAAAAGAATTATGCATGCAAATGGTAAAATAATAGAAGTGTATGTTTTACATATTAAAAATATCCTGATTGTTTTAACTTTGGAAATGTTTTGAATGGCAACTTTTTGGGTCATATTTCAATTTTGGAAAATTAATTGTAGAAGCGTTTACCGAAAATATAATATGATATTTTATTCGAAACCGAAAAGAAATCAGATAATGATTTGGCTTTGGTAATCTATAGTTTAATTAATATACTATAGTCTTATTGGGCCATTCAGTATAAGTTATAGATCTAAATGGACATGTGTATCTAATATTTGACTTTCCATATCATTTTTTTTTCCATATTTTTGTGGTTTTTTTTTTCAATTCGGCAAATGACTCATTTATTGTACAAAGCTATATTCTATATATGAATCAAGTACATAGACTATTCAGCAAATGATATTGTAACTTGTAATTTATAAATCACTCTTTTTATTTCTTTATTCCTATTCGCTATTTGATTCACGGGGCCCATTTTTTTTCAAAATGAATACAATGAGACCACTGATTCAATAATGAAATTAAATGGTTGAAATTAAATGTCATCACTTTTCGTTTATACCCCGGGGGCTCAAGTTACTTGAGAGCCCAACGTTTTAAACCAGTAAATAGAAAAGTATCAATTTGCTCCGTGACAAAGGTGTTGAAACGCCGTTTAGTGTTGGTCAAGAGTACTCGGTTTCCAATGATAATGGGACGAGAAAAGAATAAACTTCAATTGTAAATGGGGAAAAGGGATTTTTGTTTGAAATCGAGATGAGAGTTTAAACACGCGTTTATGGCGCTTCTTATTTTTAAGTTTTGTGTTTCAAGGAGAGAATCGATCGCGGGGTATTGTGGGTAATTAAGTGGTTTGTGATATAACATGTGGCATGGAGGATATGAGAGAGGAAATGGGAATATGTGATATATATTTCCTCTTATTTCAAGTATCTACAATTTGAACATGCGCACAAATCTTATTTCAAAATAGCTACTATATATGTATTTTTTTTACTTTTTTAGATTGACTTACATGCATCAAATTAGATATCGTTTTTTTTTTTTTATGTGTCTACTAAACGCCGAACTGCTAAAAGTTTAATGTCGTGTTCTTTAACATTGCAACAAAAAAAACGTATTTAAATTTGTTGATATGGGTTGTTTCAAATCTTTTCAAATTTACGAAAAAATGTTTTAACTTTGTAATTTTTAATGAATATTAATTAAAATAATCGCTTATTTGCGTGTATTTTCGCACATAAGAACATACATGTACATCTTTAAATGTCACTGATTTCTTTTATAAGTTCAGAAATAAATGGGTGAGTAACCCATTTGGTAGTAATTGGGAATTACAAATCTAGACACGTAAATAACGTACAGATATCACGATTAACGGCTAGCAAATGTCCAATAAATACTAAAAACAATATCAATACATGTACCACATTTATAACATAAATATGCTCTTAAAATATAATTGAGGTATGACAACATTTCGTGCAATAAACAACTATGCACTACGATTGTATTGTAAGTTAAATAATATCAAATAAAACAATTTTAGTAACATAACTGTTTCTTTTGCTTCAAATCATGTTTAATTATTATCATAAAGCAATTCCGAACTCAATATACTATTAATAGTGGCGGTATACGCGTGAACCACAAAATATTCAATTTTTAATCCTTTGATTTTAAACAATTAACAAAAAAGGCAAAAAACTGCCCTTTGTCGAAAAGAAATATAGCAGTTAAGAGGAGATATGAAAACGAATATTGACCACCGTTATTCCTGTCATAAATCCCCAACATAAAAGAGACTGTAGGTTTTTGATATTTTTGATAATGCTTTTTGTGTCACGTGCCAGTCATGTGTCACTCAAGTGACGTCGGTTTCTGTGTCACGTGATGTAAAACATTTAAATACAATTTGAGCATAAAATAATCTTTTTCAACGTCTTGAAAAATGTCATTTTTTAACGGATTTAAAGTCAATGAAGCGGCCAACGGCAAGAAAAAAATCATAGATAATAAAAATGGAAGAAATTTGATAAAACAAAGATGGATCACTGTCATTCCCGTCATAAATATCCGACATAAAAGAAACTTCAATATCATTGAATATCAATATATTTAATATTACTTTTTTGTCACGTGCCAGTCATGTGTCGATCACATGACATCTATTTATGTGTCACGTGACCAAGTGGGCGGGGTCACCGAAGTCACGTGCACAGACCAGATGTGGGACAAACTCTTGATTCTCTGGAGAGGGGGTTGAGAAGGGTGAAGTGGTTATAATGAGGCGATAATTAGGGAATTGTAATGAAAATGGATTTAATGGATGATTAAGTATTTTGATATGGGGCGAATGGTTTTGTGCTTTATGTGATTTATTGGTGGAAAAGTTGTTATAATACGGGGAAATTTGGCCATACATGTATGTGCCTAGCCTGGATTACTTACGTTAATGAAATCTTGCTTATTTGGTTCAGGTTAATAGGTTTCAAACGGTTGAATACATTCTATCGAGAGGATTACACTTTTCATTTTAAAAAATCCTCTTAGACAAGAAGTAGCAATAGAAAAAAAGAAACATAACATTTTCTTATCAATATAGATACTATATTGTTTTTTTTTCTCGCAAAACAAGCGACGCTTTGTCTACTTCGATTTCATTAATTCGTGTTCAGTATCAATATGATTAGAACCGTTTGTCAGGTGCAGCATAGCGACTTGTCATCATTAATATTCCTATTTGCTCATGGCATAGCCTTCACATATGGAAACGGGTGGTATCAGTATGAAAAAAAAATATTGGGTTTATTTTCGCGCAGCGTGAATTAAGTATAAGGCACAAATTCATACAATTATGGCAACTCATATGATATATTGGGGACAATTATATGATAATATACAATATAGATATACCAATTAAACATATAATTAAACAAATAATAAAACAATTAGGATGAAATATAGAAAATATATAAAAATATATAAACAGTAGGCCTATATGATCTCATTTAACAGATTATTAATAAAATAGAGGTCTTTAATTCAGGCAAGATGGATGTCATACGCTAATATCCGAACAAATAGCCTTACTTCTTTCAAATATTGCTTCCGCCAGAGTGAACCCAAATCCCATCTGTCAATCACATCTAAGATATTGGTGTATTCCCCCGATCTCCCCAATCTGCTCCACTAATTTCGTTTGCATCGTGTGCCCATACCATGTCAATTTCGTCTCGCGTTTATTAAAATAATGAAAACCTCCACCGATCGTGGAAAGAAATGATTAGCAATTTCGCAGCAAATATGACGCTTATCAAAATGAGCGATAGAGACTATTAATACCGTTATAAATGAAGTGGAAAGGGGGTTCCGTTGGGGGCTAGCGTTCAATATTTAAATAGAATTCTATGTGTCTTTTCGGAGCAACGTTCATGTGGTAATTTCGATCCTATTAAGTTTGGCCCATCCGGTTACACAGTGCCCCAACTCTCATCCTGTTTAACAGCTCTTCAAATTGTCGGACTCAGGTATATACGAGAGTTTAGAGGCACTGGGTAACATGATGGGTTTGGCTATGGGATTTGCAATTAAAATATAAAATAACGCATATAAACGTATATCTAGGCTAAAATTGTTTTGTTACAGTACAAATAGAATCTGTTCAAAGACGTGTGCGAATACTGTTAGAGGGTGAATCTTATAGATGGAAATGTCCTATATTATTTTAGGATTTACCACCTTTCCGTTACTTATCAGCACCCTGTTCCATACAACATCTCCCCCTTCTTAATTCACATCCTTATTGTAGTGATTCTTTATCGTTTAACATTTGAATCACGAGACAACCTCTAGAAAATGGATGGAGATGAAATTAGTTACTCAAATCACAGATTGGCAGTGTTCATATTGGCTCATTTTGTATCAATCATTTCAGCGCTTATGAGTAATAAATGGTTCATATTTATAGATCTTTCTCACCTAAATCCAATTTTATCGCCTATATTGGATGAATGGATGTCACTTTTACAGCAAGGCTTATTGGATGGCAATGGTTACACAATTGGTTATTTAAATGAACAAGTCATGTATAAAATGTATTTAGAAAATTGGTTTGACTTGGTTCGAATCTTCATTCTCAGAAAATATGTCGATTTTGTGAACATCTACATCTACTCGATTTCGGAGTCGAGGTCATAAGTGTTTATCCTATATCTAATTTGAATATTAGAATTCATAAATTCATGATTATACTTATTTAAGTTGCACATGTTTTGGTGAGAGCATTCATGTAAAAAATGAAACATAAATTGGCAATAAATACATTTATATGCTCATCCCCGTTTAGCCAGCATAAGGAAAAACAATAAATCATTTTTATAAGTTTTAATATAATCAAATGATTACTTTTATAAAAGAAATAACTTTGAGAACATTTCATACTGCAATGTACAATGTTAGTTTTTGTTTATCAGGGAATGAATTCTATTTCAAAATCCATTCTAGAAGGTAAAACTCAGAAATTTGGTTTTATGAATATTGGTTTTGGGGAACATTTGTGAGGTGCCTTTAATTTAATCTAACACGCTTATATATTTACTACCTAAATATGATTTTTCCACTTTTTTGTATAATATAATATTCTGACATATCCAATGACGCCAGGTAATTATTTTAATTACAAAATCACCCGTTAATAAATAAACTCATTAAATCGAATAGTATTTTTATTTGGATATTATTTCCCTCATATAATACACTATATAACATTAAACTGTCATTTCAAAGGTTGTCTTCCTTGACCTGTTTATTGAGTTAATTGACTTATAGTCCTATGAAATATGACACCCATATAACTTACTTACAAAAAGGGAGTAAACATCGTTATTACTGTTATGAATACAAGAAATGAATATATTGCAGAAATGTGCTCAGTCCTGTTTATTTCGAATGTAAAGCATAAAATAATATACAATTTGGATGTTTGCAAAAGAGAAATTTGTTTAAACGAATTCAATGTGCGTATAAATATAACTTTTATCAAGGCTATATTATAGATAAATAAAAAACGTGGCTAGCGTTAAAAACGCAACGAGCGTCTATGCGCACTTTAACGTTTCCTATAAAAAAATACGTAAAACGATTGACAGTACTCATGACAAAAAGCTCAACAAAGCGTCCCGTGTGGACAGGCCCTTGGAAAGACATTATGTTTGAAGCAGCACATAAAGGCCTGCAGGCCATACAGGAAGCTTTCTCAAACTTTTTTTGATGAACAAAACCGTTTTTTTAATTAATCCTGTAAACCCATGAACGCGTCTTACTTTTCAATCTCAGCAAGCGTTTTTTTTTTAAATTGCAAGCTAGGAATACGTTGAAAACCACTTTTTGTCAGGGAAATACTCGATAAATCATACAACATATAGCAAGACCCTTAGCATTTACAATATGTCGTCCTTTTAATCAGCGAATTGCGAAACGAACATTTTCCGTGTATCACCAAAGGAAAATACCTACAATTTAATGAATCCACAAGGAATATGTATCTTCAATTTAAGGCACTAATATGCTCAGGTATATTGGCCTATGATATGAACATTAATGGTAATATTGAAAATTGTTATCCATATTATGATATTTCGAATCTACACGTAAACTAAATAAACAGTGTTTCGCACCGAACACATTTAGTTGGGCAGTTAGTGATTTAATACAATTTTACTGGTTTCTGAATTATTTTGGTAAGATAAAAGTCAATTATTTTGAATTCATAACTATAATTCGATCATATTTATAACTTTTAATTTATGAATAATCAAAAAGAGATGTGCCTTCCCCGAAAATCTATCATAACAATTTATATTGCCTAATTGCTCCAACACACTCATTTGTGACAAAAATATTAGCTTCAGGAAATAAACAACAAACGACCATAAATCACGACTTAATTACAAATCATAACATTTTTAACGCTTCAATTGGCTTCCAAGTTCGAAGGGAAAAGTGGGTGATAATATGTAAAAGCATATCTATAATAATACGGCTCAGTAACATATAAGGGCAAAAGGTTGAAATTTAATGGAGGTATCAATATGGGTACTAATCATCCTTATCATACTTATCATAAAGCATTAACGTCTTGTTTATAAGGCTTATGCAATTGAAAGCATATTTTCCACTTAGTCCCTTCATGGGAAATGACCTTTTGATGGTTTATTGACGTCCTCTAAGGGAATGATAACCTAGAGGGGTTCTAAACCCACTTTACTCATTATCAAACTGTAATAATATTTATGACTCTATAAAAAACAGCTACAGGCCACACTATCAATGACAATATAGCACGATTACCTATTTTTACTCACTCTGTTGCTAGAATCACTTTCAGGAATGGCTGTATTGTTTTGCTAAATTTCTCCTTTGATGTAGTAAATGACTTTTCAAAACAAGTCTTTATTGGGACCAATTTTCTGCTTTATTACCCTCAATGAAGCACTTATTAGAACTATATATATGTTATAGAAGAACTAATTGATCTTAATAATGTTTTGATTAACTGCGATTTATACCCCCATATTTATTTCGGTGTATCTCTTAAGCAATGCTGTAAGGCTTTCCCATAATAGCTTAATTCGGTCTTACAAATTATTACAAATATCTCACCATACAAGGCCATACTCAACTGTCATTGGCGGAAACTTGTAACCAATCAGAGCGCGTTCTTGTGTCATTTTTCCCACGTCGGGGTGCTGTTCCCTTTTATTGTAATGACATTAAGTGAAACTAACACCACTTATTGAAAACGAGAACCATTTAAGTCAATGACGGGATTAGCTGTGATTTAGATTACTCAAAGGAGCAGATTCGGAAAGGTCTTAAAATTGTGACAAATTTGAAGAATTGTCTTTTGTTCAAAAACTATTGGAATTTAAGGAATATGTTGAATTATTAAAAGCGGCATTGATTTATGGAATTGAAATTATTTCTTATTTATTAAAGAGCAAGACAAAAATCAAAATAATATATAAGACTATAATTGTTTTATAAATTAGCGAAATACTTAAAAATATGTGATTTGATTATTATAGCCTATAGACTAAAATACCATACACAAGACAAATAATCGATTAAAAGAAGCGGATTTTATGCAAACAATGAAACTCGTATCGCTTCCACTATAAAACATTGATAGCATATCAACCTATACACAGAAAGAATCAACCAAAACGAACAGCCAACACAATGCTACCTGGAAATATGCTCACTCCATCTTCATTCTACTTCGGCGCCATGCGTCATCCGTTCTTCCCACATCCTGGCATGTTCCTTCCGCCCGGCGGCGCTCTCCCGAACGACCACCCGGAAGTGCTAAAATCTACGTCTCGACATCCGGTTCCTTCTTCTTCACCAAATAATGGTGTCGGCGGCAGCGCTTCCGGTCCAATCACGAAACCGCTCGATTTATCGCCTGGTTCTCGAAACGGAGGACGCGACTCTGATACCGAGCGCTCTGTAGAATCACCGCCACCAACACCGACAGCGCTACATCATCCTTCGATGAGAGTTCCGGTGATCAACGGAAGTGCCGTCAACGCGGCGGCGCAGTTTTATCGGCAGCTCGCGGCGGACGCTCGATCGCGCGCAACGATCGCGGAGAGTCGGAGTCCATCGCACAGTCCACGTGATACGCGAAGTTCGTCACCGCCGCAACATCGCGATTTGAAGTTCGGTATCAGCGCCATTTTGTCGACGCCAGAGAAGAACGAAGGCGATAAAAATGGTTAGTTTTTTTTCTACAGTATATTATCTATTATTTTTATTCAGTTAAATTTAGTTTACAAGATTGTAATGCAATGAAAGTAAATTTCTTGAATAAAAACAAATAATAAAGTCTGTGTTAGTTATTAAGTGGAAAAACAGGGTGCCTTTTTTATGGAAATGTTCTCAAATAGTACGTGTTACTCATGAATGCAAGTCGTAGTTTGAAACCAGCTAAAATTTATCCAGTGGTCAACTAAAATGAAATTTTATACATTAGACTCGTAATATGCAACATACACTGAGGTATAGTTGTTGAATAGAGAACAAGAAAAAAGGTTGATATAAAAATGGAGTAGAATGGATGGTGTCTAGGCATGTCTATAACAAATAACATTCACTATTAGCGATTGAGCACAATGTGCTAATTTTGTCAAAATATACACATTATGTATGCATGATTTGAATTAAATGAGTAATAAAATACATCAATGATTTAACCGAAAATAACCCAATTTCCGATATTTGATAGTCTAATAGACATAGGTCTAAACTAATATTTATCGTAGTAGAGACTTCTATCAAAAGTTAACTAATTAAGTGCTTTTCGCTTCTTTCTTTATTGTGTACACAATAAAAACCACTTTTCTCTTATACCATAATAAACCAATCGAGAATGCATGTTTATTTGTTGTTTATTATAAAGACATTTTCAACGGGGTTTTCTCATATACAATTTTTAAAAAGTTGGGATATTTTGAAACAGTATTGTTATATTCTAAACAAGAGCTAATCAAACTCTATAAAAATCAATTAAATAAAAAATATCATTGATAACAGATGATAAAATTGAAAATACATTATATGAAAAGAAATAATGATATAATAGGTATCCGCCCAAAAAGTTTCCGCCCAAAAAGTTTCCGGCCATAAAGTTTCCAAAATTGACAACATGGGACAGAAAGTTTCCATCCAAAAAGGTGCTTAAATATACAACTTGTGCCCAAAAAAATATTTACTATCGGCTTTGGACCCTACAGCACTGTTAATAATATAATAAGAAAAATGATAATGTTCATTATCTTTATTTAGATGGTTTTGGCTAGAAACTTTTTGTCCTATGTTGTCAGTTTTGGAAACTTTATGGCCGGAAACTTTTTGGGCGGAAACTTTTTGGGCCGGATTCGATATAATACAATATTACTTGACATTTTATTTTAAAAAAAATACCAGAATAAGAATACCATTTATGTAACTTATTTCAAAATCCAAATACAGTAACCGAAACAAGATATTTCCTGGGAATCAAATCAAATGAATTATGGAAATAGGGTGAGAATATACAAGCCATATTTAAAAATAACCAAAATAAAATATTATGAAAAGAAAGGGCACAAAATAAAAGCAAAAATTATAGAAAAGCTCAGATTATAATATTTATTTTTTATTATTCGTGTTTGTAAATCGATGCATGCATATCTAATGTATATTCAACTTCACTTTTTTCGATTAGCTTGCTTCCCTTCTTGCTTGCCTAGTTATTAAAAAGATTGTTGGATTTTGAAAACAGATTGATTTAAAAAGCTTAAGTTAGGAGATTCGCAAATAAACGATTATCAGCTTCAAGAATGTGGCCCTTTCGAAAACCTTATGAACACACAATTGACACAATTAATATACTATCTTAAAAATCATCTAAACCAGCACACAAGACAATAAAATCTAAAATTAAAATCGCCACATCGAAGTGCTTGTTTTTTGTTTTTGAAAAATGTAAATGAGGAGCAACACATGTGTTTGCACCCCAACACTGATTACAATGATAGATGCCTGCCATATTGCATGTTTGGCTGTAGCATCTTTACTTGACTTTTAATAACACTTTGAACATAAAATGCACTCAATAGGCCCACTCTATGTATTGCATGTCATCGTAACATTTATTAAAAATCTAATGATCACCGTATTGCCCCGTGTAGTTAGTTTATTGCATGTTTGTTAGTGGAGATTTCACGCTTAACGAGGGAACGCGATGACAATATAAACGAGTTTACATTTTTATCGACTTTGAATTATTGAAGAATTTTGAAATCCTCTTCAAAAAGGCGTATTGACTACATTATAAAATAAAAAGGATAAAAAACAGTAATTTACTGAAAAAAAACGTGATCTATTTTAGGCTTAATTTGTATTCAAACATTGTTAAAAGTTTTATGAAATAGATAATTATTAAATATTTCGAAAGTGTGTACAGTTTCTTACATATAATTATTACATAAAAACATTTTTCTATAATTTAACATTTGAAAATAAAATAACATTTTTATAAAAATCATAAACTCAATTCGCTCTAAAAATATCGAACTTGGTGCCCCCAACCAATCTACGTGGGGTTTGTCACCATATACCTTTGATTTACTCAAGGTTTTGTTCCAAAAATGTTGGAAAGTGTGTGTGTTATTCATTTTAATGATATGCTTAAACCCCGTAATGCCGTTATGATTAAAGCAAAAACAATGTCGTTATGATTAAAGCAATAACAAAAAAAACTAACTGGGTGCCCCTCGCCAACGTACGTTGGGTCTGTCACCATACTGCCACACCCCCTTTCATTGTTCCAGCACCCCACGCATCTCGACCCCATTAAAAACTCAAACCATTAAATCGATTGCTTTTCGAAACGTCTTGAGTGTGTCGCGTAAGAGTGGCACGCGTATAAGCGCGTTTTGTGTTCATCTTGAAATGTTCAAATGAAATAGATTCTTTGGAGATTATACATTTATTCTATCAGTCATATACTGTATTGAGATTCCTTTATAGAATTCTAGTTTAAATGTTCTTCTTCTTTTTTCTTATTGCGGAGTGGCATACCAAAACATATTGCGATTTAGTAATATTCAATGCATTAATTTTGCGATGCATAGCCCACCCAATTAATTGATCATGAAATTCAAGCTAGAAGACTAAATATTTTGGCTTCGAAAATGTGAATTCTAATTTCACAAGCTTACATCGATTAATAATTATACTCAAATTTAACATTCCATTTACTGTCAGCAGCCTTTGTGAAATGAATCTCTTATATCACCCTAAATATCAATATTTCTAATAGTGTTCTCCCTTAATTGCAGTAGATATTATTAATTTTAGTGCAAGTTTGATATCTTTATGGGCATCATTTACACAACGCGAACATATGAAAAATGAGGCGTTCATTATCGATAAACACTTTAAAGTCCGTTTCGGAATAATGCGAATTCGTTGAAAGCTGTAAAATTCAACACGTTGAAGAAACGATTTTGATGGATGATATCTAAAATCAATTCTTATTGCTGCCTATTATACCCTGGGCACAAAGACGCAGGGAAAATTAAAATGGTCATAATTACATGGTTTATGATTTACGTCGCAAGGGATTTTATTGCCGAAGTTATTATAAGCAACGATACCGTACTTAATTTCATCTCCTTGAATCATCAAAATGGTCTTTACGTCCGACACCCATTCGAAACATCTGTATATTTTTCAATGCGTTTTATTTGCCTTTTGTGTAGGTTTAAGCTTTAAATATCGACACAGGCAGTTGCAAATACAATAAAAATGAATGAAGATATAATAAAAGCTAAAATAAATGTTTTAACGGCCCTTCCTTTAGAAGTCAATGAAAAGCAATGCATTCACAAATATGCTATATTATACATTCACAGACACAATAGAACAGTTTATATGTATTCAGTTACAAATAATAAACATATGTTACTGCGATTAAAAAGATCAATCGATTTATGATTTAACATAATAAGTTTAATGATTTTCAAGACAAAAACCAGGAAATGACAATAGCTTAAGCTAATTATTATAATGAAGAAGAAAGTATAAACAGAAAATAAAGGAAAAACAAAGTTTTAAGCAATACACTAAATTAATCAAATTTGATTTTTAGAAACCTAAATAAGTTTTTTATCTCTCTGATTTCTATTTTTAAGAACTTATGAAACACATAAGCGAATCAAGTTATTTTTTCCTTTCTTTGACAACTTCTTTACAAATCAATAACTTTTTAAAAATATAAATTAGAAGAGTATCTCAATCAAAACCCTTTTTTATTATTCCAGACTCAAAATCACCCCTTATAAGCCCCAGCTGCAACAGCGCCTTCACCAGCTACGCCTCCCTCACATCACCAACGTCTATGACGTCACAATCGATGACGTCACAATCACCGCGCACGTGCTTGGCCGGATGCACTTCCTGTCACACTCCCGCGCATGCGCAGTTACCGGGATTTCCCCATGGACTTCCGCCTCAACAACAACACGCGCATGCGCAAATGATGGCTGCGCACGCAGCGGCCCAAGCGGCTGCGGAAAAGATGGGGTATATGCATGGGCCGTTTGCGGCTGCGGCGCGGAATCCTTACTTGCCTGGTGAGTTCAAAATCTAATCGTTAATGCTTGGCTCATGAATGTAAATCAATCATAGTCACTGAACAAATATAAAGTTCGTTAATAAAATTGTTAACTTGTTATATGTTTTTAAACAATCGCGACTGTAAATGAATCATTTTCGGTGATTTTGTGATATCTTGGACCAAGAATCACGCGATATATTTCTAGTCATAAACCATAAAAGATAATTTTACTCAGCATTTTAAATTCTAACATGACATTTAAGTAACACGAAATTCATTTAGACATATGCATGTGTTTATCCAAATCCATTTTATTTTATCAGGCGCTCCCCTGCTGAACTTCCCCCACGCTTTCTCAATCCTGAACAGTATTCGTGGCAAGCCCCGACGCGGTATGCTTAGGAGAGCGGTGTTCTCCGATTTCCAACGCAAAGGTCTCGAAAAGGCATTCCAGAAACAGAAATACATTAGCAAGCCAGACCGAAAGAAGTTGGCGGAGAAACTGGGACTTAAAGATTCTCAGGTGAAATATCTTGAATATTTTATTGTTTTAAATGGAATGATATATTATTTGATATTTTCATGTGTTGAAATTTAAAAAAAATCAAGTTAAGTGAGTTTTTTTTTGCCATGCAAGAACAATATCTAAGCACATTTGTACTATCACGTTGCAACTTTTGCATTCATGAAATATTGCTTAAGCGTTCAAATGTACAAGTTTGTTATTCATACTTCAAACTACATTGTCAGTAAATTGCATATAATAAATGTCTCCTTATTTCCCTTCATAATTCAGGTCAAAATCTGGTTCCAAAACCGACGCATGAAATGGCGCAACTCAAAGGAACGCGAACTACTTTCAAGCGGCGGAGGAAACCGCGACACAACGATTCCGAGCAAAGAAAACCCTCATCCGGATCTCACGGACGCTCCGGAAAGCGATGACATTGACTCTAATGAGCATGCGCATTCAGACTCATTTCAAAATCAGACTTCCGGTCACGTGTCACAACAACAGCAACAGCAACCGGAAGTTAAGAATGTGGGCGATAAAAACAGTAGTGAAAACTCGTTTGCATTACATAGACGGGAACTAGGTCAAATGTCGCAAATGGGTTCGATTTATGATCACGTGAATATGGATGATCATGAGGTTGAATATGATGAGGACAATTTTAGTGATTCAGAAGATGAGGAAATAAGTGTATCATAGTTTGTATTTTGTTTATTAATATGTTTTGAATATATGTTTAGGAAGTGTTACGATATGAGTACTTTGTTCTATATTTTTAAATGTTTAACTGTAAACTTATATGTGATAAGGTTTTAATCAAGAGAAAACGGTGTAGTATTAATAAGATCATCGTAATCTTCAAAATGCCAATATAGATTTTTTTTTCAATTAACGCGGGTACATATTTAAGTAAAGAAAATTCTTTTTTTTTTACTCATTTGACAAACTGACAATGCCATAAGGATCTGATACTTGCACTAGGGACTTATTTGTAGTCAAAGTTGAAAATTCAACAGTTGTTATATGTAGTAACTAATATCAGAATGCTTTTAGGTGTATCGTAATTTTCTATGCAGAATACGCAATAAGAATTGCAAATCGTCACAAAGTCAAAAGCTGGGGTTCACTCTATATCAGGATGTGTATGCTATTCGGCAAAATTACGATATAACACATTAACATTAGTCATGCAACTACAGAATGACGAATTGATCACAACGAATCTCGTAACAATAGATGAAAGAATCTGACATAAAGACACAGGACTGACATATGTGTCTCTTTAGATGTTTCCATCGATTAGTTATTTTAATCTAAACACAATTAAACAATGATGAAACCGTTATGCTATATGTATATAGGCAACATTTGTGCTCAATTATTTATTAATCCTTTTAATTTAATTGTTTTGCAAGCTATTAAGATGAACACTCGTTTAAAGTAGCTCACTTGTTTTATTGTAGCTCAAATCAATAAACATATGAAAAAAATCGTTTATCGTTTGATTTATATGTATATCTATATTTGAGAAGACATAAAAAACACAAACTATACTTCCGTAACTCCATCATAGAAAGTTATATTTTATAATGAATTCAGACCGCCTTCGCCGAAATCTAGTTAAATCATTTTGATTTGTTGTAATTAAGTTATAACGCCCTGGCCACATTAGCTCCTTTTTTGTTGCTGTTTTATCGGCAACTTACTTTTTTCTTATATGTTCTTTATGGGACTTAAACATTTTACAAAAAAGTTTGTTGCTTTTTATGGTCACACGGAGCTGTTTTTCAAAAACTCACCAAAACAAGCAATGTTTGGCATTTCAACCAAAGGTAAAATATATGCAAAACGATAGGAGATTATAAAAAACAAGCAAGTTGCTGTTTTAAAAGCAAGTTGCTTTTAAAACAGCACGTTGCTTTATAAAAAGCAACTAGATTTTTAAAAGGCAACATGTTTTTTTTTAAGTTAGACAAAAAATCTACTTGCTTTTAAATCATGCAAGATACTTAGGGCAAAAGCGCTTTGCTTTTGAAATGCATTTGCAATGAGTTTACCGTACGTCCTAGTCATTGTTTTTAATAGGATATAATATGACCATCTCTATATACATATTTAGGTATTACCAATACTCTACTTGAAGTCTATGATTATTCTATACTACGTTGTTTGCCATTGTGTTTTCTATTTTACTAGTTTTATTAATCAGCCCAATTTTTCCCCCAGATTCCAATTTGTTTTGTCAAATTCTATAGTCTCACACCTTGGTTGCATCCGATATCAATATTGTAATCATAGTGAGGGCTCATGCAGTGCATATATATATAGTCTCGCGTGTATTATAAAAAATCTCGTTTTCACTTGTCATCTTTATGGACAAAAGATGGGCAAAAACAAAAAACGGCAAAGGCAAGCCAATGGAAAGCTTTCGAATAGAGAAACCGAGAAATTTATTGAGCTGGTTCGAGAAAATCCAACTCTTTATGACCAATCCAAAAAAATATATTTGGATCGCGGTTTGAAATGGAATATATTTAAAAAGATTGCCAAAAAGATGGATGTTGATGGCTTTACAGGTAAGTATAGAAACTTAATATTTAAACAATGAAAATGCAATCCATCAATATGGATATTATGTGTAATAAAGTTTCCCATGTCTAAACTATTCTTATAAAGGCCTCAAAATATACAATTTATAGTACATGGCACTCGAACATTACGTCGAAAGGACGGCCTCCTTTGTGACCATAAGAACATTTTCCGGACGTCCATAACGTCCCGGCGTTCACAAATCGTAATTCTTTCGCCCGACTCGTACGCAACGTCGGAGCAACGTTACGTCGCGACAAATAACGACGTCCGAAAAAAACTGTCATAAGATAAATATATCATTTATCAATTTGGTCCAATTCATTTAAATATGAAGCTCTATCAATCATACATATATTTTTATATATTTTTTAGCGGAACGAGCCTTAGCGAAGTGGAAATATATAAAAGACGCATACAGAAATGCCAAAAAGGAAGCGAAAACAACCAGCGGATCCTCCAGTACAGATAAGAAACCAAGATGGCCTTTTTGGCAGAATTGTCAATTTTTAGAGCCACATACATCCGAAGCAAGGTAAATTTATTAGCATTTTCAGACCTCTTTATACCAAGTCACCACCGTGATCTCACGTGAGACTCAATCTGTGAGACCATGCAAGGTCAACACGCGGCTACATTTTTAGATTCCTGTGAGACTTGAAATATCACATTAGCTATCTGTGAGCTAACATACGTCTTATCCTAGTCTATTGTGATATTTTCTGACCCCAGAGTGAGCGTCACAATGTGAGACACAAATGAGATTTGTGTGAGTCTCACGCGATCTTACGTGAGATTCAGTGCTATTTTTCTGGGTATGGCCCGACGTCGGTCAAACGTTTTTTTAACGTCCACCTTCGCATTTACGACGTTGTTTTGACGTCCACCAGGAAAAAGAACGTAAAAAAACTCATTTTGCTCGGAAGAGAGACGTTTTCTCGACGTTGAGCCACATCTTACTCTTAGGGAATTATGAAAATGTTGTGTGCAAAATAGAAATTATCTCAATATAATGTTATTTATAAAGGTTAGAATTATCTAAGAAAAATACCACGTGTATTCAAAAGTTTATTCAAATAATATAGCATATATCAATGTAGCTTTTATGATTATATATGATTTTATGTTTATCCAACAGCACTGATAGCAATCTACGTATCGATGATGACAGTGGTGATGAGAGTGCCGGTTCAGAGGACCCCACCTCAAATGATTCCGGGTAGGTTACGTCTCCATTCCTCTGTCAATATAATGATTTTGCCATGGGAGTGGGTTTGACACAAAATATTCCATAAATTTATCGCGAATATTGATGGAAGCGGATGAGCTGGCTGCTTCTGGTCGTTCAATATTAGAAGAACCAAAGGTATCATTTGTAGCTGGGTCACTGTCACCATCACATTTAATAATAATGTTATGCAAAATACAACATGCTTTAACAATAGATATAGCTGTAACAGGGGGTAGCTGTAGTCGGCAACCATCACATAAGGCATGGGTCCTAGGTTCGGTTCACGGTCGAGGGGTTTGTCAGGAGGGATATCAAGCAAATTACGATCTATTGCTTTCTTAAGAGAACAATTAGAATAAATTCCCCCATCGCTGCATTTTCCGTATGCCCCAATATCAACATAGATAAAACGGTTTTTCGCATCGGAAAGAGCCAGAAGGACAATAGAAAATGTACCTTTATAATTATAATAAATGCTCCCGGTGTTTTTGGGTGAATTCATAATAATATGTTTTCCATCTAGCGCTCCTATACAGTTTGGAAATTGCCACCTTCGCTCGAAATCGTTCGCAATATTCTCCCAATGGGCTCTAGATTTCGGCATTTTCATATATTCGTTATTGAAGCTTCTCCATAGTTCATCACACACATTTTTCACAATTGCTGATATTGTTGATCTGCCGATACGCCAGGAAAATGACAACGATCGATATGAGTCTCCAGTTGCAAGAAACCTAAAAATATATATATATATGTATATTATTGATATACTCAATTTAGAATAAATAAAAAACGTATATTATTTTTTCAGAGGTAGCGACAGCGACGAGAATGAGCCACAAGCCTCAAGCCTCAAGCCTATTCCAAGCCTTCAACCGGCCGCCAAAGCCAAAGCTGGCCCTTCCGCAGAATCTTTATTGCAGCGCCACACTTCCATGGTAGATAAACTGTTATCGGATGATAACGATGAGGATGACTTTTTCTTTAAGTTTTGTGCAAAAAGAATTAAGAATCTTACAAATGCTAACAGGTCATGGCTCAGAATGAAAATAGAACAGGCTTTTCTTGAAGCCGAAAATTATCAAGCACAATGGATAGCCTACCCTAGCGCTCCCACACCCGCATCATCATACAATGTGGCGTCAATGAATAATATGCAAAATTCACAGGGGGCGAGCGGCTATGGGCAATACTACCCTACACAGTACCAGCACCCTTCTGGGTTTTCGCAAAACATAGAATATCCAGGTCATTATTAATGTATTGACATGATTGCAATTATCAACAACGTCATATCTACGTACATGTTGATTATTTAAAAGTGAATAAAATCATTATGAAATAATATCATTGTTTTATTGTCACCTTAAAGTAAGCGCCAATCTCTCTTTGGGTGATATGACTTCCCGTATGCATCGCATCCGCGAAATGTGTGGTTCAATTTTTCGTAGAAGCATATAAAAGACAGCTCTTGACACCCTATATGAGTATTGAAATGATATAAGTAAGATATATGGATATAAACTTGAATAAATTGCATTATGATAACTGACGTTTTATGTGTTTCACTGATTTCATATACATTCATTGGTGTAATTAATATTATCTAAATATTGTTTATTTGTTTTGAATTACTGTCACTTACCTGAAAAATTCTTTAAACTTAATTTCGTCTTTCTCAAGATCCTTAAATAATATGGTAAAGCATCCATATTTTGCTCTTTTTTGGTTTATGAGATGAATCCACCATCGCCTTGAAAATTCTCGTTTTTTGTGTAATTCTGATATGACACACAAAAACCCGAAACTTAAAAGAATAGCGATTTTCTGCCTTTTAGTAAGCATTTTGTATTTATACGTATATGGTTGTGAAAGAATAAAATGAGCAAAGAATACACGTATTTTCAATACTACGATGTATAAAATATATTCACTATTTCCCAAACAAACTGCCAAGTATCATAGATCAATTAATATTATTGTGAAATATGCTATTAATATAGAATTGAATATCATTCAGCATTCTTTCATATCTTGTGTTTGTTCTTCAAGTTTGATCGTGAAAAAAATCTAAGTCCAAAAAAGTTCCTAAAAAAGTTCATAAAAAAAGGTTCAAGTGTGACAGGGTAAAAGCTTGAAAAAAGTTTTGCTGAAAAAGAAGGAGCTAATAATGTGGCCGGGGCGTAACATCAAGAATATTCATTCAGGTTGTGGAGTATTACAAATAAGTAAATTTAGTGTTGGAAAGCGGCTGTAAAATGAATTTCAAATCACTCATTATTTTAACTTCAGAATTGGTGAAATACAGTTTCAATGTTTTTTTTATTTTAAATTGTAATATAAAATCAAATAATGACGTTCTTTTAACATCGAGTACTATTTTACCTTAGCGCGGACGACCCTTGTCCAGTGTTTTATAAAACAATTCAATGATGTGCATCCTTTGTCAATTTAGCGACATATTGGTTTATCTCTTTCATTGATGCACATGCGAATCGTATATTCATTCCAAGTTAACTGAACTAATAAACAGGAAATGTTCCATTGTTCTTTTTATTCTTGTAAGGCAATCCTTGATTTATTCCATTGAGGAAACAGCAGTTTTAACACTGTCGTTTCATGATACTTAGCTGTATATTACAAGAACAATTAGCTGAATGGACTTGCTAAATAGCACCTTTAAGGAAACAGCTTGGTAAGGCATACAAAAAGCAAAAGAGAAAGTTAACACTCGTCTTTTATAATGACATCCCGTAAAACACACTGAATACCGCTCGAATTATAAGATGCTTAGAAAAGCATTGTGCAAAAACACGAGTTTCTTTTTAATCCTTTTTCATTTAATTGTAATAGCTTTTCTCTTTAAACACTCGGTGTCTTGAAACATGAGTATGGCGTCTTTGTTAGTTTTGTGAGTGCGAGAAATCAATAAGTGATTAATATGTTACAATACACAGATGAGTTTCAAAGGGCAATTTAGCGCTGCTGCGATAATATAATCGTTTGAGCATAAAATGAACAGCCTTTAAAACGATAACTTATGGACATTGAACGTTCTTTGAATTTATTTGAATGAACTTTATCTTTGTTTCTTAATCGCTTTCAAAGCGCCTCATCTTTACACCGTTAAACCATAAATAACCTGCCATTAAACTATACATACATCTATTTGAATAACAGTTGTCTTTATTTGTTGGCTTTTAAAAAGAAATCGTTTTGTGTATTTTTAATAAGTACTCATGACAAAGTCGATATTGTTTATGTATCACAACTATAAATTACACATTATATATAATAACGATTTTGTTTATTTCTTTTTTTTTTCTTTTGACAGTTATACATCATACGCACGGCAATTCTGGATCTTTATTGTTTTTAATATACATTAATATTGGTACATGTATGTTCTGCATATAGGAGCGTACCTCAATGTTGCCACAAAAATGATTAAATGTACATTAGTCGCGATAGTTTCCAATCAATATACACAAAATGTGTATATAATAAACCATAAACTATGAAGAATTATGGCACAATGACTGATTGTTTAAATATGTTTTGAAATTAATGTTTAGTTGATTTAATATGAATATAAATGATATGAATACCAGAATTCTTCAAATGAGCAAAACATTTGGTTCTCATAAGAACGCCAAAACACGCCCATGTCTGATAAATAAACTGAGAAATACTTCTGCAATTCGAATTGGAGAAGTATATCGCAGTTTATTGGTCAGAAAACTTGGAGAACACGCCCGTGTGTGACCAACAAACTAAAACAGACTTCTGTATTTCTTCTGCTTATATGTATTTTCAAAGTTTTTCGCTTTTCCCATAAAGAAAAAAAAATCATTAGAGAATTCATTTGATTCTTTATCATTGACGATACAAATTTTCCACCATATTTTTAGATAGTTTTGTCTGCAATTCGCAATATTAAGACGTGGTTCCACAGTGAAAATGCCAGCAACGTTTTCAGTATTTTCTTTATAGGAATTTGTAAG
The DNA here is from genome assembly GCA_001703475.1 of Hydroides elegans. NCBI lineage: Eukaryota > Metazoa > Annelida > Polychaeta > Sabellida > Serpulidae > Hydroides > Hydroides elegans. Next base: position 25,622 of record LQRL01075806.1, read on the forward strand.
CTATCAATATTTTCATTTCATAGGCCATTCGATTTAACCGGTCGTTTACGATATATGGATTTCACTACGAGTGATCTATACCAAATACTTTTCAAGATAAATGCTCAAATGTTTTATGATTTGCGATTATGGTGCTCACAATAAGAGGTCAGTAGCCCGATTTGTTGTCGCAAACTCTTATGTGTTTTGTGTCACTAACTTGTTTTCCCTGTCAATTCGCACACCCCTACTTAACTATAAAGAAGCTATGAATTGGAAATAAGGGGCGCTATGTTTATATGCTCATCATCGTTTTATTTGGTAAGTGTCTAAACAATGCCAAGGGTGGAAATTCAAATCATGTCCTATCATATCTGTCTTATATTGAGTAGGTATGGAATGCGCAAACACGTAATAACATAAGATCTATTTCAACTATATTGGCTGTCCCATGGTGGTACACACTTGATTGTTTTAGGCAAAAAGTGTTGTTTTATATGCAAAATAGTCAGAGTATATATGGTTAATTATTTTTTGCATGTAAAGTTTTTGTTTGAAATGTGAAACAAAAGACATTCCTGAATATTTTAGATTATTCAATTTTTCGTTTGCTTAGCCTTTCTGGGTGTGTTGTCGTTAATCACTCCTTTTGTCATTATTGCTGAAAACGTCAAATTCCAAACTTAACGAATATTTTCATTTACAATATTGATAACGAATTTTATATCAAAGTTTATAAGCCCATAAATGCTTAATATTGTTTAAAGAAAGAAAGTAAGCGAAAGCTGCTATAAACAGTACGTCTTATATAATAAATCTATTATATACAATTGTGATAAATTTGGAAAAAAAATTCACCCATACCAAAATGTGTCCATCATATCTACTCAAGATTTTCTCTTACTAAGTGTCATATTGATATCTCCGGAGTAGTTAACATGTTTCAGCATACACTTATGCTATTTGTTTCTTTGGAAATTGAATGAGCCTCATCTTATATGGTCCAAATTTGACAGAAAAGCGAAAGGTTTCGTGCATATATGCACTATGTGGGTTTTAGTTTTATAAGAAAATAGAATTCATACATTATAAAAATAGTATATTATATTGATTTTTCTATCATATTGAGTTTTTTCTCAGAAATATTGCTTATAACTTGGTTTTGTGATATGACATGGACTATGGTTCATGTGATGCATTCTTCAATTCAATGCAAAAGAGTGATTCATGGAGTAAATTAATTTATGCACTGAACCCTCCATTTACGTTATAGCGTCTATGTGTGTTTGCGCAAAAATGGTAACTTTTTTAATTCCCGTAAATGAACAACGTTAGTATTGGGATGCACGGAACCCTTTATGTACGTCAACATGGTCCTTCTTAAGTGTATGCTCAAGCTGGTCAGTAGCTATAAAGTAGAATTTATTTCATTTGGTATGAGCTCATTCGGTTGCACGTTTTCAAAAACGGTCGTTGAGTGGACAAGTGCCTCGATGTAAAGATCATGGGCGGATATCAATGGTGGCGGG
>LQRL01075825.1:2134-19953 GCA_001703475.1 Hydroides elegans
ACGGCGATCCTTTTATACGTTGAAAATATAAGTAGCCATAAATATTGTTGATTTTAAGAAAGTTATCAATTGAAAAGTGAAATGTGGAAGAAAAAACAATTTCGTAGTTAAAGAAGTTTTAAAATCTAATCAAGAAAAGTATAGGTCTACATAAATGAAAAAGATGAATAAATTTATTATTGAACATTAATTTGAAACTATTTTATATTTCTATAGCGAACATCGATCCCACTCGGCGATACCTGTACCTGCAAGTTTTAGGAGGCAAGGCGTTTCTTGAGCACCTGCAAGACGCCGACCCCATGCCGGGTGAGCCTCTTTTTATACTGTTACAGATAGTTATTTGAAAAAATAGTTATGTTGGTCATATATCATGAGGTAACCAATGAGATTATATATTCTGAACTTTCGAACGCAGTTGTTTGAGTGGATTTTTTAAGGGATTAAAAGACTTAAGAAAGTTTATCGTTTCGTCTATATGTTTTTCGTTTTGTTAATGTGTTCGGATCATGTGTATATAAAACTTATATTGTTTAGAAAAATGCAACTTATCTTGTTTTCGTTCACCTAGCAGAATATGGTGTTTGATTGTTAGTCTCTACCTTTCATTGCAGGTGATGTCCGATCAACGTTTACACTTCATATATATTTCCGCGGTCAACGGTTCAAGTCTCGTCCAACCCCTTGCGCTTGTGACCCTGACATTCAAGAAGGATTCTTGCTCGAACTCCACAAAGATTCACAAGGTTAGTCTTGTTTTTTGATAGTAATCGCTCATGCATAGCTATTATAAATGAGATGAACAAGTAAGGACCTATATTTATATATATATATTTTTTTTTTCAAGAAAGACCAAATTCATTAACTATTAGGCTATAATTGATACTTTTGGAAAATAGCCATGATTGAATGAGTTTCGAAAATGCAAAGTGTTCTCCCTACTTATTTGTTGATGTTCTGTATCACATAGTTTAAAGACATTAACCATACCCCTACCACCTCAACTCCCTATGTAATCACATTTATATATACTATCCTTATACCACACTGCTCCCCTGTCAATGACACACAGGCGAAGCGGCACGAATGGCAGACAGCAGCATCCTCCTCTCCTTATGCGACCCCGTTCACCTGGTGCTCATCAAAACGGAACCAGCGGGCGACGCACACCTCGTCTCCTCGCACTACCTCGAGTGGAGACCAGTGCTCGCCGCGCCCGCCTCGCGCTGCAACATGTCCGTCGAGATGATGGGCATCGGTCAGTTTTAATTTAAAGGGGTTATGTGTATTGGGTCAAACGTGGGTTAAAATAGGTTAATACTGAAGATGATAGGTGTCCGTCGAGATGATGGGCATCGGTCAGTATTTTTGGATATATTTTTTAAAGTGATAGGTTTGCGAAGTATCAGGGTGAAAAACATGCTTGAGAAAATATATGTTTTGCTAGACTGATGGAAGAATTATAATTCCAGTTTTATATTGTTTAAAATGTAGAAAATAAAGAATCACATAAGTTTACAACATTCATTGACTTGCATTGATTGTTGTGAAGCTGAATTTTAAAGTGTGAGTAAATTTCTTGCCATTTAATGTTAATTAAAACAGTAGGAACACCCCTACATTATCCTTGTTACATTGAAACGTCTTTTTCACGAATTTTTTGAAAGACTATCCAGATTTTGTCTCGCTTATGTTTGTTCAGGCAGTGAATCTAAAGTTCCTGTAGGCATGTTGGAGCTTAGACTGGAAATGGTGCCCAAAATGGACGAGCCGCTCATCGAAGATGTCGTAAAAACACAATGCAGTCTGGAGAAAAACAAACACGCAGAACGAGAGCGGTATGTTAACTTGAGTGTATCTAGTTTAGATGTGGGTTACAGGGCTCGAAACTCGATATTTTTAGCGGGGGCCCCAAGGGCCTCCGCTATTTAAAACGTGGGGCCAAAAACAAAATCCGGGGCCCGAACATGTATACTTATATGTAGGGTGTTCGAAAAAATTGGGGCGCTCTTTGGGCCCCCGATCTCAAAAACCGGGGGCTATTTGAAAAATCCGGGGGTAAATGGCCCCTGGGCCCCCTTGAGTTTCAAGCCCTGGGGCTATGGAAATAATGTCTGTAAATATATTTATATATATGTATAAAGATATGATAATAGGTGACTTCCTACATATGTCCTCTCATGCGAATGGTTGCCTTTATCTTGAATAGCTCATTTGCTCTGTTTAAAATCAATTAGGTCAATATCATTTGTGTGTTCTGGCACCTGGGCTATACATATTGCCTAGTCATTGAGGGTGAATCTGACCCATTTGGTAAAAACCTTTCGATCGCAAAAATGCCGACTGAATTGATTTGTATGAACCAGTCATTGAACTAATGTACCATGATAGCTTTTATCAGCAATCGAAGAGCTTAACTAGTTTTCTTCGTAAAATTATTGAGCAAATAAACTGAGTAAATAAACAATAATCAAAAGCTTTAAGTACTGTCAGTTTAGTGATACTCAAATGTATTTATTAAGTTATAAATGGTTATAAATGTTTGAGATGATATATTGCAACAAGTGTTTATCATGTTCAAACTTCTCAAACTATTATAAGGGGATACATAATAAAACATACTTCATTAAACAAAAAAATATTATTTAGAATATTTAGATTGAAAACTGTATAGACCATGATTGAATTAATTGTTGGTATAACCGTCGTGTTCTGTTCGATTTTAATATACCACTTACATGTCCGCTTATCAGAAGAGGTCCAGGCAGATAAATACCAACAAAGGAGCATTTATGAACTTGTTTTAAGAATTGAAAACATTCCAAGTGTGGAACTGAGTGAATTGGAAAGGTTATTGTACATAGCAAAAGGAAACTTTAAATCTTATAGTGATTACGAACAACTGGAGAAAATAACATTAAAATGTGAACGGATGGCCACCGAGACAGGCAAATATGAGCTTGCTCTAATACTTAAAGGACACACATTAGAAAATATGTGTTTTAAACGAGATGAATTGGAAAATATAGATTTACAGGTGTGTGACAATCTGATAAAAACATGTATAAAACGATTTAAAAGTGATGTTTTGAATTATGAAAAGAGTCTCACAACACCTTCGGAAAATCAGCAATACCTGCTCTGCCGGTTACTTCTTTTCCTTGCAAATGGATATACAGGCTTGAAACTTCATGTGGAGGCTTCGGATGTACTTAAAAAGTGTAAAAGATACGGTTCTTTGAGTGAACTTTGTGAACTCAAGAGTGAACACCTTGCGTATTTTCATTACGCAAAGGGGAGATTTTTCCGACAAAAAATCTCAATGTGTCAAACATATGATAATGACGAAGCGTTAAAACAGAAAGCCATTTTTCACTTCGAAAAAAGTATTAAATTTTACAAAGAAAGTGGACATGATTTGCATGATTTGCGAATTGTTATGGCAATTTCACATCAAGTACGAATTCGGCTGGAGTTTCGTAAAAAGATGGCAAAGTTTGGTATGTCTGGTATTTCATGTTCAGGAAATGATGTAGAATACGCGTATGACCGTTTGATTGAAGCGACGCAACTATATGAACATGCATCGAACTGTGAACGAAAGCAAGCGCGTACTAAGACAGAAACTTTACTTAAGATGTGCGAAAGTTGCCTATACTTTCGAATGCATAGTCTGGCTGAAGCAAACTCTTTGGCCTATATCTTGTTGGAAAAGGCAAAATTATGTGCCAAGGATACTCAGACAACATTGACAAATACACAGTATAGTGACAAAAAGTTAATGGATGGTTTCGTTGAATATCTAAATAAGGTACCGGTGCAGCGTGAAGATGTGAAACGAATGAGAACAAAGTCACTTTCTTTCGATTCAGTTTCAGAGTCAGTTTCGAACCAGCGCACTATGTCATACAATCGCAGTGTTTCGCATGGAAGTCAACTAGATACAGTAGTGACACCTACGCCTGAATTCAGTTTATCAGAAGGAACCAGTGGTCTGAATGACCTGAGTGAAGAAATAGCCTCGCAATCACCGGAAACGGATGTTGTGAACTAAGAAATATTTATAAGGCTGTTTTCTGGCATTTTTTAATATTTTGTATTTATATGATATTATATGATGTTCATCTCTATAAGATGAAATTTATGTTATTATTTGATATTTCTTACAGTTGAATTATGATTACAATGTTGATATAGCATAGTGTTAATATGTTGCATAATTGATGACCACTGCGATATTAAAGAAAAAAACAAGAATGTACACAATGTACGTGTTATTTTATTATTTATGGAAAAATGTAAATATGTTGTTTCAAAAATAATGTTTCTTGTTATTAGATGCTTTATGAATCAAAGCATTCAAAGCTATTGTATATGAATGTGTACCTTACAATGCTCTATTAAAAAAAGAAGAAACATTAAATAAGCTACGATTAAGCGATGCCTACAAGGTTCACCTCGTAAATACGTAACGCCACCATTTTACCAAAATCTCGGCTATCGTGTATAACTTTGTAATGTAAATTTTCAAATTGAAAGATAAAATATAGATTAATTTCGGACTTCACTAAATTCTCTGAATGTTGACTGACACATACAGACTATATTATGACAAATTCATTGTAAACTGACAATAGTATTACTGATTACGACTACAATTGAAGGGCTCCGTGCAACAATGTTATAGGTCTGAAATTGACGTTTTGAGAAAAGAGGCAGTGAATGTTTTTAAATTGGTCATTTATATAAGGATTGGCAAGTAGCCAAATGATGAAATAATTATGACCGCATGGATTCTTCAGTATAACTCAAGTATATAACATGGATCAGTTAATATTTGGCACGTTGCCATACATTTTAGCGAAACATGTTAAGTCTACTTAACACATTGTTGCACGGAGCCCTTCAATTGCGAATAGTAAGCTATTAGATAGACATCTAAATGTAACCAATGAATGGTATGCTTTTTTCAAACAAAACACCTGAAATGTCGTTAACCAAACTCTATGATTCATAGCAAAGTACATATAGCAAATGACCTTGACCATCCCACTCCCGTTTTCATGTGTGTGCTCATGTAAAAAGCAACGGGCTAACACTAAATTTTGACATCGGATTCAGGATTAGTTATCTCATCACTGATTTCACGCAAATCACTTATTACATCAAGATGCAGTCTTCTCCGTGCTCCATCTCGAGCCACCATATTGTCCGCTGAAAAACTGCGCCCGTATATTGCGTTTGGCCGTTGACCAAGCTGTGTGCTTGTTGACCCTTCACAGAAGGATTGTGAATGCGCTCTCTTTTTACGCTTCGTTTTATTCGGCTTGAACTCGAGGATATTGAGGAACGCGTTCATTGTAGTCCTGTCGCGGTATTCCGTCTTATCGAGCATAAGTTGTGTCTTTGTCGCACACGATTTGGCCTTATCCAATAGGATCCTCGCCACGGATTCCTTTTCAGCAAAACTGTGCATTCTCCAGTAGAGGCAACTTTTGCACATAACCAGTGATATTTCCGTTTTAACTCGTCTTTGTGTCGGTTCAAACTGATTAGGGGTTTTGTAAAGGTCAGAAGCAGTTTTCAAAAGCGAATGAGCATCTTCCAAACCTTTTTCGGAACAGAGTTTTTCTGACATGCCAAACATATCGGATTTCTTGTTGAAATCCAAGTGAATGCGAATTTGATGGATCATCGCCATAATGACCCGCATTTCATGGAATTCTGTCCACTTTTTGCATTCTTGGAAGTACTTTATGCTGTTCCGAAAATGTGTGATGACCTTGTCCTTCATATCACTCTTTTTCAAAGTGACATTGTCAAATAAACTTTGACGATAATATCGCCCAAGAGCATATTGATAGTAGGCCCTATGCTCATTCCTGTGTTCACAGAGTTCACCAATCGGTTTACGTAAGTGAGTTTTGCGATCGAGAAAAGACTTTGCTATGTCCATGCATCTCATATCAGTGTATCCATTTGCTAGCATGGTGTATAAGCGGCAAATCAAGTATTGCTGATTTGCATTGGGATTCCTTGGCAATGACCGTTCATATTCCTGAATATCCTTCTGAAATGAATCAATCTTATCCTGTATTACATGTACCCATTCCTCTAGAGCAGTATTTTCTAGTTCAGACTTTCGAAAACATAGGTTTTCCAATTCATGGCCTCTCAATATGAGTACAAGATCATGATTAGATTTACTTTTTGCGATGTTGATGCATTTAGCTGTTAATTTTTGCAAACGTTTATAATCTTTACTTGATCGAAAATTACCCTTTTCTATGTGGAGCAATTTTTCCAACCTGCAAAGTTCCTCTCCTGGTATATGGATTATTCTAGATATCTGCTGAAATATTATTTCCTTGCTGTCGTTCGATATATTTACATGAGCAAAGAACATGAAACATAAACACACAATAACGATAAGTGTACAGATAGAGCCAATGAAATCCAACATACTTTGATATTGGTTAAAGCCTTAGGTTTGCATGTTGTTCCTTTTATTCAACTTTAGTGATTTGATTTGACATTGAATGTTTTTTATTTCAATATTTGTATATCTATATTTATAAATGTTATTTGAGTCAGATCATAAATTAATTCCGTTTTTTTTTCAACGGTTTTTCGCGGCATACAAATAAGACACTGTTATGAATGTGTGTTGAATAATAAAAATAAATATAGAAATGTATTGATCCACTATATATCTTCGCATAGATTTTAGATCTAGCTAATCATAAGATATTGGACTTATATGTATTTATAGGTACATGGATAAACACAGTTCAAGCTTGATTTATCATTTATACTTCACTGCTGCACTAATAAGCAAACACCAAAATATATTCAAATGCGATTTACCCCGCTGCTCCAGTGACACTCATATAATCACCCATTTACTCGTTCTAAAATGATCATCGTCTTCGAACGGATCAGTTTATGCTATGTTACGATAAAGTGAAACGCAGTACACATCAAATTTATATATTACATGTTCATATATATTGTATGAAAAATGTTTGCCTATAAAGTTTGAACGATATATATATATTTTTTACCATACTGAACTTGGTAATTTTGATACTCTTCGAACAAATTATTTTATAAACATATTATATCACTTTCATAATAAGCTAATTCCAACCAAATTTCATTGAAATGTAGGCTATATATGCATTCCATGATACAATATTAAATCAGATATATTTTTATGACTACAATACTTAACAATGACTAAGCAATGCAGTGATCTATGATTCCTTTATTTCCAGTCTTTTCTTAGTATATGCCAAACAGTGGTGGAAGGAGTATCTACAAATCCGAGCATCTCACAGAGAGCGCCTCGTTAAAATATTTGCCCAGGTAACAAACATGCTTGCTATTTAGACTTTCTATCTCAAAATAAATGGTCAGCTACAAATAATATGGTTAGACAAGAAGTATAGATGTTGATGATCGTTCTTGTAGTTATTTAAGTTATAATATTGTGATATCTATCCGTGTCAGAAACATATCCTGCATACCTACATAATCATATGATACCTCATAATTTCTTTGACTGATTAGTACATAAAACCCCATCATTCATCCTTGAACTCATTCCAACAATTTCTCTTTCCTTCTCACCCAAAACCTACCCCATCTCCCTATTTACCCATAGGACGAGAACTGCAACAACCGTCCCGTGTGCTCCTATGTGAAACCCCTCCGCGCCGGTCGCCTCCTCGACACTCCCCGCCAGGCGGCGCGCTTCGTGAGTCTCGTGGGCTACGAGAAGAATATGACGGTGGGCGGCGGTGATCGGGCTGAACAGTGGTCGTCTATGCACGCGTTCCTGTGCAGGAACAAGGGGGTACGTTTGTGATGTGGATAATTTTATTAGCAAGGTTTTGACATTAAGGAGTTTAAACAACAAAAGCTAAAAGTTAATTTTTATATCCCGTGCAGGAACAAAGGGATACGATAGTGGTGTGAACATTTTAAATAGTACAGTTTGACATTAAAGAGTTAATACAATAAAACTGCTCAAAGTTAATTTTCATACCCTGTGCAAGAACAAAGGGATGCGTCATAGTTTTCTTGATTCCATCTTTGTAAGCAGAGGGTTCAATTATCATTTTGAAACATAAATAATATGGCGGGATGATACGCTCAATTAGACTTCATTTATGGTCAAACATTTTTTAAACGAATTGTATGATTATTGAAAATCGTTCATCCTATCATAACCGATTTAAAGTGAAAGGACTTCATTGTGACAATGTTCATTTTTCCAGGACTGTGAGGACCACGCGGTGTTGCTGTGCAGTTTGTTGCTCGGCTTCGGTCTCGATGCCTATGTCTGCGTGGGCACCAAGGGCAAAGGTATATGCAGCAAGAACTTTTGTACAAATACTTAAATGAAAAATGAATAGCCACTTTAATAAAATGTTGTAAATGGTCTCTTTGAACAATGCATTGGCTTTACGAACCGACTGTAGACCTAATAATGTAAGATATTGATATAGATATGTGTAATGTCATTATTTTGAAACATGTTTTTATGATGATCAGGTGCGGCACATACATGGGTCATGGTTATCAACAATGACGGTCTTGTCACCTTTTGGGAGAGCCTAACGGGTCACAGGTCAGTATCATACATTCATGTGGAATTTTGATGTAAGTTCAACAACATATCTTTTGGTTATTGTATCCCATAAGTATATCGACGTTTGTCTTTTTGTCATGGTACATTACTCCTTCGATTACTCCTTCGATTATTCCACTTTATCTGTTTCCTGTTTGCTGATAATGTCATTGACAGTAACATTACCATATATAATTGTTCATTTTGTTTTTTAAGATACCTGCATCAGACAGTGAATCCCAGCGCTCCACCAGCCGTACCTCAGCCTAAGGCTCAGTACCCCTACAAAACAGTGGGTTGTGTTTTCAACCATGAGGGTATCTTCGCAAACTGCCAGGTATCCAATTTTGATTTATTAGTTTTCGCATTTGAGTTTTCCATATTCATTGTTTTTTGGCCATCACTGGAATATCAATGTCTTATAGCAATGAATTATTCTGTAATGTTACATTTTATGGCCTGTGAAAATTATAATAACGAATCAAATATAGCTCTTTCTTTTGATAAACTTCAAGTTGTAGCATTCAATTGGATCTTTATGATACCGGTTCATGCATTCCCTATTCCCACCATAGCCTTCGGACACTGTTGAACTCGCTTCCTTCGAGCTCTACAACCAGTCCAAATGGAAAATGATGGCCGAGGACGCGATTCGTTCTGTGTGCCAAGGCGGTCTCTCTCATTGGCCGCTTCCGCCTCCGCTCTGTGCCAATGCCCTTGATGCCGCGATGGCTAGCAACGATCTCGAGCAGCAGCTGAGGTCGCTTGTCACTGAGCATAGACGGGTAAGAGGTAATTATATAATGGACTAGTAAAAAATCGTTAATACGAATTGTGACAGTTTTAAAGATATATTATATAAATAATATGTTATATTGTCTGGATTTTAGCTAAGGTGAAGGCCATTAACATAGAGGGTTTTGCCAATTGATTTCGTGAAGTACTAATTCGCAAATGGCTTGGCGTACTATGAACATTCTAGAAAGGAAAGGCATAAGTTTCGGGCATGCATGTTGTAATTGTACCTTAAGCTATGAATGCTCGAACAAACTGCGCACAACACATTGTGAAATATATTATTAGAATCTGAATGACATTTTCCTTTTAAGAGCTTTACATCAAATCGCAATCAACCCCTAATTTTCTGAATTAATGAATTAACCGAATCTCGCTTCTTCGATAGGACCAAGGCCTGACGGCGACTTGGGACGACCACCTCTCGTACCTTCTCACACCGGCTCTCGCGGCTTACGAGACTGAGCGCGTGACCGGAGTGACAGCGGGCAACGAAGAGTTTCAGCAAGCCATCAGGCGGGCTGTACCCGACGGACACACGTTTAAGGGCTACCCCATTCAGTTCGTGCACAGGAATGCAAGACGGGCGTTTTCGGCATGTTTAAAGTAAGAGGCATCAAGAATATATGTACATGTAGTTTGTTTAAAAGACTGTGTTAAATCAATCTTCGGGAAGTGTTGAATCGATCATAATTTTAAGTTGTATACTTACTTTATGCTTGGTTATTATAAGAGTTATTAACATTTACATGAATAATCTATCTCATGAGTTCTCTGTAATCGACTCTGAGAAGGATTTGAGATTAATGTATTATTTTTGAAGCTTAAAGCATTATGATATTATATCGATATCCTGTGCAGCCTATTTTATATATGTTGTTATATTATAACCAATCTCATCTTTAATATGTGTTTTACTATTTATTAGGTCGCCAGTGTGTGAGGAAATCGTTAACTGTCGCGGGGACCATGTCCGACTGGCCGTTCGCGTCAAAGTGCATGCGTACCCCGAGAATGCATGCGCAACTTGGATCATGTTCGCCTGCAAATATAAATCCGTTTTATAGTGTGTCATATTCTTGTGTAAACTCTAGGGGTTATACCAATATGTGAAACATCGAGTATTGTCTTCATATTCTAATAATGATAAATGCAGTGGATGACTGAATTCTTTTTAGTTTTGTGTGAAATTTGAATATGTTATCATCTCGAATACATGAAAGCACTAATGGATCACCTAAAATGTGGCTGTTGGGTTTAGTTTATGAATCAGTGCCTTTACCTATCGTTTTGTTAACTTATAATCAATTTAGAATCTATGAAGCGAACTCAAAATCCGTCCAAAAATCGCATTTCATATTTGGTAATTAAGAGGTATGTATACTGTCTCATATGATAAATTATAGTTTAAGCTCACAACTCATCGAATATACCGAGGAAGGGGATGTTGAAAGGGATTGGCCATCGATATAGCTACCAATTCCTATAAATCCGGTTAAAGAATATTTTTACAACTGTCTAGCCCTTTATATCGTTGACAGTATCAGGGATTGGTTTGTGGTACATGTACAAGTAATTACTTTAGCTTCAGAGTTTATTTCTCGTCTTACTTGAATCGTCCTTCCAGAACAACCAAAGTTTAAATATAATATCTGTGATAGATTATATTATGTTGTATTGTACATAGACAAATGTAATCATGTTATTTAATTTCGCTATGTAATTATTAGACATTAGTTGGAATGTAGTTTGTGAATGTGACAATTAATATGAGTTTTGTCAATTCGGAAGATACGCGGTATCATTTATTTAAATTTCTTTTTATTTTCTCTGTTGCTTCTCTTTGAACTTAAACTAATGTTTGAGTAACATCAGGATTGATTTAATATTATCATGAACCATTTTATTTTCTTCAAGATACATAGAGACTTTTTAGGTTTTGTACTTTAGGTTGTATATGTATCTTAAAAAAATAATTGAATATAGGATAAAGTGTCCGTTCTTAAAGAGGACATAAGATTTAAAACGATTCATTCAAAAGTTGATTGGTCTATGCTTAATTTTTGAAAAATTATATATCTATTATCCGAATTTCAGAAATGTTTAATGTTAATGTAAATGTATATTTGTATCTGTGAGTATAATAATGCAAACTGTGTTGTCAAAATCAGTATATTTATTTAAATAAACCATGTTATATGACTAAGTATATTGGTTTGCGTCCACAATCAAAGGTAGAAATGAAACGCTTAAAATGTTTAAAATCAAACATATTCAAACTAAAAATAAATAACACGGTTGAATAGATGTTAGAAGCATACTTTAATAATTTCATAATATATAGTGAGAAACAATCAAAATGTAAAAAAAAAACATTTCTTAGAGGAAAATGCTTGCTTAATTCAGCTGATTTAGATTCAAACGTTTTTGAAAGAAAGAAAAATATCGCGGAATATGCATACACACGTACAAATATTGGTTTTGATAAAAGGTCATGAATAATTGAAAGATTCTGATATAGACGTACATGTATGTTAAACATCCTGAATAACGTTAAATAGCAAACAGGCAAGACACAACTTTGGTAATAAATTTCTCGTATAACACGACTAGAAAAGGAACAAATGATAAAAGTTCGCAAAATGAACCTTCATGCTTAATCGTAAGTTTCTTTCTTCATATTCCAAGTCATCCAATTTCGTTTATAACTCGCGTAATTGTAAGTGTCAGATGCCCGGAGACATTCTTATTGACCTCTAACATAGATATGAGTTTCCACTTGTTCTTATATCTGCTATAGTCACTGATACGACTACACTGCTGAAAAGTAGATGACATAAAGCATAAATGTTTTACTCGGTTATACCTGAGACATATTCATTATAACTTGATTCTAATTAAACTCAGTTACCATTTAGACATGTTTAATGAAAAGGTCCTCCAGGATTTTGTTAATAAAGAAAACAAGGAAACAATAATAGCAAAAAGTGATTCTTAAATAAAACATAAAATTAGCAAAATTATATAATTTAAACGCTAGGAAAACATATAAATTAAAGAAATGTATATAATGATCCAATATACATATTGCAATAAGCGTTAGTTGTATAAATTAGCCAGCAGTCTTCAAACAATACTATAAAGCGATATAAATATATCAACAAATTATTTTTACATAATGATAAACTTCATATTGAGACACTTCGTGTGATAACCATAAATTAAACCCCTAAATGGAGACATGACATCAGGATATTTTTTGTTGCTGTCAAAAGCACAACAAAGAAGTCATTTGCACTATAAATAATAAAGAGTGTCTATAGCACAGATGCTTTTAATAAAAATGTTATAAAATCAGAAAATTATGAATACTTTAAGTCGTATTTTGTGCCACTATAGAGTAAATTTATTCAGAAACACTTATTTTGTTTTCATTTGCTAAATAAATAGATACAGTACTATATAAATTTAAATACAAAACTCAAACATAATCATTGAAGCATCACATAATGGGCACTATGAGGTGTAAAAAAACGACACCTCTAATATGTCTGACTTGGATATAAGTGATTGTAATGTTATTCTGTTGTAACAACCATTTAAACCACTGCATTATATAGTGAGACATCTAGTCAGTAATCATCGGTTACATAATATCACAGGATAAACACTTTTAAATCATAAGAGTAACTATAAACCATTTTAATGTCAGTTAGCAAATAACTTGAACTTGAATATTAAACTCAGTTTTATTAAATATAGGACCTGAGACCCTGTAAGATTATCATAATTAATTACATATAAAATCTACCAAAACTCTAATAAACGTAAGTCAAGCATGGTCCTTTATTTAAAAATACGTATTATCATAGACATATTTAAACTAATTATACACATTTAATGTACATGTCATACCAATGTAAAATATGGTATATAAAGATGGTTACACATTGCAGAGAAGCGAAGAAAAACACACACATTGCATTGCATTTCGCACAAAGCACACTATGTTCTAGCATTCCTATGCTATCAAGGCAATTTCAACTTTACTTGAGACGTTTTAGGAATGCTTGAAATGTAAGCATTGAAATAGGCAATATTATTATACAAAATGTATATGGCAAGAAATCATTGTCTTTATGAACAATTTCCATGCTTCAAACCTTGACATTTATCCACTTTTGAGACAAAAGTTATGTAATAAGTTAAAGTTAATGTAAAAAGTAAAAAGTAAAGTAAAAAGTTAATGGTTTGAAGTATTCGGCCTTTTCATATGATTTTCAAGAACTGTAAACCATGAGCAACTTTTATAAAGAAACACTTGTTTGGCTATCAAAAAGCTTAGAGCAAGTTTATAAAATGAAATTTTAGTAAAAATTTAACCAGATTTAACCAGGCTCACCATACATATGTAACAAGTGTTCTAATATTTCAACCGCCCTTATAAGAACGAAAAACCAATATATGTAAATTGATATGTAAGAGTCCGTAACTTCATATGAATATAAACTCATTTTCATAATGATTACTGTCCAACTAACGTAAGAAATAACACATCACAGACCTCATCACAGGCCCGAAACTTTTTGGCCGGAGACTTTTTGGGCGGATACCGTTTTAAACAGGAGTGTTAAGCATACAACACTGACACCGCTGTCCTATTCTATAAACGATGGTGCGGATCACTGTCATTGTGCAACGGAGGTGCATGCTAGACTTCTGAAACAACATACAATTTTCACACAAACTTCAAATTATTTCATTCATTTAATAGAACAATTGATTCTTACTGATTCTAATGTTCTAACTTGATTTAAACATGTCATCAACAATAGCATTGCTATCATGATCTTTGCCAGATTCATGTCTTCCAGTCGTGGATACATTTTTAATTTCTTGAGCATTTTCTTTCATCTGACTATCAATCTTTTCAACTTTTGAAATCTCGACTTTTTCATTGAAACAGACACTCCTTTCTTTAGGTTTCGTTTTTTCTGTAAATATTGAGTCAATTAATTGATCAACATCGGAATTCGTAGTATCTATATCATCATTTCGAGCACCTGAACAACAAGGAGACTGATCGTCATGAGCGCTTTTTGAGACACTCTTATCCGGAATGTATACATCTGGAGAGTCCTCTTGTTTCTTTGAGGTATCCTCACTAATAATTTTATCTTTAACCGAGCCATTTGAGTCATTCGCTGGTTTCTTATCCATTGATTGTGAGGAACCCTGACGAACACTGGTGGTGTGGCTATTTTGATCAATTGGAGTTTCAATGGTATTACTTGAATGCTCTAGCTTTATGGCCGATGCCTTTGGTTCATCTATATTTATACTGCCAGCACCTCTCTTCCTGTCTAAGTGTACGCCTAAGAGAGTTTCATTCGGATTTTCAGAAGAGGTACCAGTCTTCAGTACTCGGTCGTTGTTTGTTGTCTCTGCAGATGACGCGTCCAGCGTTTTTGATGCTGATTGTGTTCTTGATTCAGTAGTTTGCATAGCAGGGTTGGTAGAATTCGAGTTTTTGGCATCGGTTGAATGAGACATGGTTCCAGTCACATCAATTTTCCCACTGGTAGAAGGGCCAGCTTCCGCCTTAGACGAACCAGCATGACTTGTCGAGGCACTGCCTCTACTTGTGTTCGTTGGGGCATGGGTATCATCCTCAGTCTTGTAAGCGTTGTGCTGCAAAGGATACGTCGTCTCCGAGTCGTCCGCACCCTCGTCGCCATGGAGAACCCACTTCCGGTGTATTTCGATTAGTCGTTCGCATTCAGCTTTGTCGTCGAACGGGGCGGGTGGAAAGCATTTTTCGAAACGTGTTTTCTCCTACAGGAAAGAAATACAAGAAATATGTAATTATAGGCTAGGATTATTTGTGTATTAGAAGTGAAAATATGATGAAACCAAGATTAATCTTATTTAAAAGCATGGAGTTATCGTCCTTTTTCCGACAAAAGTAGCTGTTTGAATATCAAATAACGTCGTTTAGGCCTACCTCGTATAAATGGTCGTGGAAGAAAGCGAGCAGCTGCCTCTGAAATCCGAAGTTTGGGTTGGCACTGCGACGCGCCCCTCTGACTGCGTTGAGCGCCTCGCGCCATCCAAGACCCGTGATCGTCATGATGTATGCTGTTGTTATGGTAACGCTGCGAGACATGCCTGCCACACTGCCATAGTAACCAGAGAAAATAAGCTATTGGCTGATGCTTATATGGTTGTCAAAATTTTATTAGGATTCTAAAGCATATTTCTGGTTGTGGTATAAAAACGTTTATATAGCCAATCGTATCTTTTCAAAAACAACCATGTTGTACACATGCAATCCATTCGTTTTAATTATCATTAAGGTACATCTATTCATAGACAGAAGAAAAAATATATAAATAACTGCTTACCAATGTACAAGTACTGTTCCTTTATTTATACGTGCATTGTGAATAAAATCGTTGCACTGGGAAAAGTATTGGGTCAAATTCTGTCCGGCCACATCATTAGCCTTGATACACAGATAAACGCGATCCTAAAACACATAGATCATAAAATGGGGAGTAATATCATATAGGAAAATGTCTCTGATTCTGCAAACTACTTTCATGTTTTATCTATTCATTGAAATTTGAAGGAATGATCGTCATTGTGAACGCGAATCATACTCGGTAATAGAAGTAATTCACCGTTTCGATGGCAAAATTCGAGGTACATATTAAAACAAAGGAAAATAACACTCAGCAAAAAAAACCAAATAATAAAATATTAACTGGTTTGTTTGGCAAGCCGTAGCCAAAACAAACCGAATGTCTGTTTTTGAAAACAACAAAGCTGCTTACTTCATGGATAGGCTGTGCCTTGTCAAAGATGGCTAATACATGAGTGATGCCGTTTTTATCTAGTAGAGTTTTGCTGCTCGCTCCGCGTATGTTTCCCACATACAGGCCGGGCAGCACCTGTTCAAAGTAAAACATTTATACTAATCTATATAAAATTTATTAACAAACCACTTATATCTCAAATAACTTTTTTATTCTTTGGTCTTTTTAAAATCTTAAAACATTGTATTTTTTGGCAATTTTTGCCACACCTGTCCATTTCTTTTAAAAAATTCTTTGAATTTTTTATCAACAGCAATTCAACAAAATACATGTTATTCAGCCAATATCTCTTATGCATAAAACTATGTCATTCAATAGTTCTATATACATGGTTAAACAGCATAACAAACGCCTTATATGGGGTGCTCGCAAAACATTCCATGTTTATTGGTCTGATTTGGATATGCTTGGGAAATGACCGCCTAGTTATGCATACATTTGTTAATTGTTTGTGTTTTGAAATTCGTTAGATAGAATTCTATCTTGTTTCATTCGCTGACCATTAACTTCGATGGTCCAATAACTAAAGTTTTGCCTTGTTTGTTATTCTATTGGCTCTCTTTCTTGCTTTTCCAAATATCCACAACCTCCCTCTCGAAGTATCTTATATTATCAACTTATATTAAAGTGATAAATGTATTGAATAAATTACAGTTATTTTTGAAGTCGTAATATGACCTGTGGCATTTGGGGAAACATATCTAGGTTTATATAGGATGAAATTGGATAACCAAAGAGATAGTTTTCGTTTGTTGTCGCGTTTGTTACGGCATCCAAAGTACAATAATATGTCTTTTTATTGTACAACAAATAAGGAGACCCCTCCCCCCCCAAAAAAAAATCATGAAACTTGTCTTTTTATAAAAACAAGAAAAAAAAACATAAAAGATGGCAATGTGGGTTGACTGAACGGGAGAGGATTACCTAGAACCTAAATAATAATATTTGAACACTTTTAAGGAATCGAACCGGTGGCTTTTCAAGAATTAATTCCTACAACGTGTAGAACACTTTGGGGTTTGACTCCTTTATACAAGCATGACGGTATGCATGATCGGCAGCTGGTCCGGGAAAATATAAATACGCACATGGATAACTAAACTTAAATTGAAACCTAGTTAAAATGCTATGTAAAGTGTTATATAAATAGTTATAATTACAATTTATAATCAAAGTCATCGTAGTACATAAGCAGCATTATTATCCGATTATCTCGTATCAACTTATCTCGTCAAGCGCCTATCTCGTCACTTTTTCGAATCCCTACCCCCATTTAAATTTGCAAGTTTGAACTCGAATATCTGGTCGTTTTGACCTCGGTCTAAACACTTAGTGGGTTAGACTGTAATAGTAATTGTGAAATGCCCATAGAAACACTAGAAAATGTAGTTATTTTTGAATATTTTTATTTTTGTATTTATTTTGTTGAGGGAAAACATTCAAATTTGAATTTTGGATCTGCTAAATAAGTCATGTCAGAAAATTCACTGGAGTCAAAGCGTTCATCTGAA
>LQRL01075853.1:19651-33530 GCA_001703475.1 Hydroides elegans
TTATGCCTTTCTGGTGTTTCACGAGCAGTATGACTGACCGGCCCAAAGCGGTCTCGGAGATGCAAATGCATTATGTAGCGGTCGTACTCTTGCGTGGTTACTCTCTCCCTTACTGGGCGCGGCTTATCATTTATGGACCCGGTGTCTGTATGACGCATGACTAAGCTTCTAATAGCCTTTCTAGAGCAACCAAAGCGACGAACAATCTGACTATAATTACTTCTCGAATTGATCATCCCCAGTGTGATCAAACGTTCTTCCTGTTATAAATATTGCATCTTATATAGAATTTGAATTGTATTGTATTTACCCACAATAGGCTTAAATGTCTTATAGTGCAATCACTTGGCTAGAGGTGCACTCAAGCGTGACAAGCAACAGGGAACTCTAGAACATGCGTAGACTCTATACTGTAGTTTGAAGAATATGTTTTAACAAATTAAAATCTGATTTGCAAAGAAAATAAAGAAAAGCGATAAGGTGGAACTTTTCTTTGCGAGTACAGTTTTTAAAAGTATGCAATGTAAAGCAAGTACATGATACATTTAAATCTAATCTGTTGACCAACTATAAAACTACATTTAAAACAATTAGACGGGGTTTGAATGCAATATAAAAGTGTTTTATCAAATGAGAATTAGCTTTTTACCTTTGCATGTCCGACCTCTGTTCATAGTCAATACCAATCTATCTATTCAGCTTACATATATGTTGCAATTTAACTCGTTTTGGATTAAAACTTGTCTGCTCCCATATTGGGGGTAAGTTGAAAACGAAACGGTATCTATTGCAATTGAAAAGATCAACAATTCCAAACTTATACTGTGGTTTCAATAATTGTTGGTCCAAGTAAATCACATGAGAAGGGTTCTGTACATAAATGTAATAACTCAATAACTTTTATTTTTATACTCATAAACAAAAGGCATCACTTCTATGTATAATTTAGCTAAATAAAATTACCTTGCCATTGTATTCGGAATAGTTGTTTATAATGACCTGGTATGTAAGGATATCGCACTGGGTAAAAGGAGTGAGATATAAATAA
Source organism: Hydroides elegans (assembly GCA_001703475.1). Lineage (NCBI taxonomy): Eukaryota > Metazoa > Annelida > Polychaeta > Sabellida > Serpulidae > Hydroides > Hydroides elegans. The sequence goes on from LQRL01075853.1 coordinate 20,700, forward strand.
GCATCTTTCAACTAACACTTGTTACTCACTGAATTATTGTTATTAAAAATGCCTAAACTATACTACAATTTGCCCGTAACTTTTAATCTTAAATGATTATTGGTTTTTGAGGCTTGATCCATAATCGAATTCCGCACCTTAACCCTTTATCGATTTAATTCATTTATACAGATCGAAGAACCAAGGGTAATGAAATAAGAAGGGCAGTTCATAATGAAGTGAATAGATATATTCAACATAGTAAATTTCCGGGACTTGTAACACAATTACATGTTGCCTGTGCTAACAATACTATGCCGAACCTGATTATTGATCTCCTTCACCAAGGCGCCGATGTAAACATTGAATCAAGTAAAGGTGATACACCACTTATCTTTGCTATTAGATATAATAGAGATGGCATGGAAGTAATAAAAACACTTATAATGCATGGTGCCAAAGTAAATACGAAAACTAAAAGAGATCATTTCACGCCATTGATGCTTGCAGCAAGTAAAGGAGCGGTTCCTGTCATGGATTATTTATTGACAAATAAAAAAGATCAGGCACGAATCGATCTCAAAGATAAATGTAAAGGAACTGCATTATTTTATGCCATAAAATATCAACAATTTGATGCTGCAAAATACCTTATTAATAAAGGAAGTGATTGCAATGTTGTGACTAGCAAAGGGAATACCCCTCTTATAGTTGCAACTCTTACGACGAAGGGAAAGGCTGTTACAGAACTATTATTACAAAAGAGGGCAAAGATCGAATCCGAGAACCAACAATGTGATACTCCAATTCTGAATGCAATTCGCTGTGGCTCTGTTCCAATGGTTATAATGCTCCTCAATGCTCACCAGCGAAAGTCTTATGTTAACTCTCCCAACTCTAACAAAGTTACTCCTTTAATGGAAGCAACAAAACACGATAATATTGAAATAATGACAATTTTGCTTGATTATAGGGCTGCAGTGGATAAAGTCAACAATAATAACGAAACTGCTTTATTCTATGCTATTCGGAATAATAGTCATGAAGCCCTTGAGCTTCTTGACCAAAACGGCGCCGACTTACGTCATAGAAACAAGGATTACCACGCTCCTCTGGAAGTAGCCAGAACGCTGAACGTAAAAAGGGCCATAAAATATCTTGAAACCAAATTGACCGAAACACCATTGAGTTCGCGCCCAGGTAGATCAAGCATTTCTAGGTTAAAAGGCGAACGTGAAAGAACGTTTTATAAAGATAAATCAACTCTATCCGATTACACTTTACAATCAGCTTCACCAAACAAAGGACATGGATCAACGATTTCGAGGGAAAATAGCAACGTGTCATCTACAAATGCAATGAAATACTCAAGACATTTGAGTCCGTTTATATTACAGAGGAGCAAAACCGAAATAATAACCAGAATCACCCAAGCAAAACATGAAAATGACTTAGAAAGAAGGTGTGACTCTGCAAAAGGAACAATTACAAATGGAAAACCTCCAATAAATGACGTTTCTTATAAAACGTTTTGGTACCGAAGCAAACACGGAGGTTCAAATGTAGAACTACCTGTTTTGGTAGTTGGAAATAAAACTGATGATATTTCTAGAGACAAAATCAAGAAGGATGTTTTTAAAGAAGTAAATGGTATGCGAAAAAACAGATCCTCTGTAGCCAAAATTAAGAGAATGAAAACTGAAAGTGAATACCCGACGTCTGAGTTTTCAGCATACCTTTGCAAATTGAACCTGGATGGACAAGGCCCGGACGGTATGTATTGAACATGATAATTAAGTATTATCACTTAATTTTTTAATTAATTGTCAAACATTATAAATCAATATTTTGTATTGCAAAATCACTCAAATTTATACATATTCAAATTACGAAATATACATGAACTTGTATTATATCAAAGAACAAATCGTCATGGGTCTTCTGAGCAAGATGATTCCATCACGGACTTTCTATTTCTGATATACGAAATTGAATGGTTAATAATGAAAACAATACCAGTCACAAAGCTAGCACCTCATTTGTATCATGATTTGGAATGGAAAAATACAGATATGGGACTCAAATACAAAATGATTCCTTGAGGAAAGTCTATGTTTATAAAATTCATTATTTTCAGACATGTTTGATGATAAGGTTTTGTATCGTTTAACAAAATACATCGGAAACAAGCGACTAAACATCGCAATCGAATTGGGCATAAGCACACAAGAAGTTCAAGAATTGGAAATGGATAATCAGGCAAAGCCTTCAACCGACATTCACTATTTCGTTTTGAAGGTAGTGTTGTGTAATTAATAATTATTGCTTCAATTCACATATGCATTCCTATTGCTGAAATCCAAGCGGAATATAATCTGCATTTGAATTTGTGACATTGGTGATATTCTAACTTCGATAATTACATCTATTTCATTTACGGATAGTAACAAATAATAAACAATATTTAAAGGTTATTCATAAGTTCTAACTCTAAATAAGCACTAGAAAATACAGATTTTGCTACGCACAAAGTTGCCTTTTCATTTAGATAAAATATATTTATTTGAAATGAGTAGACCAATCCTAAATCATTTAAAGCAACAGTGAACCTGAGGTAAATGAATTATGAAGTAAACATTTATTATTGGCTTTTGATTGCAATGAACACCTCACAATATTAATTTTCGATAAAGTACTAATGGTGTGCCAGTTTTTGTGATATGTTTTTTTTCAGAAATGGAAACACAAAAAGAAGCGACCTTCTAATATGCTGCTTTTCAAAGAACTTGTTCATGCATTCACAATGGCGGATATTCCAAACGTAGGAGAAATTCTCTTTCAAATTTGGAAAGAGAAATATAATGTTAAGTGATATTCTTGCTATTGGTGAATGAATTCACTATCTCCTTTTTTTCACTAAAACGGAGTTAGTTATGTTCGTGGTGAATATTCTTTTTCATATTGTGATACATTAGGACTTGCATAGCTGATAGTCTATACACAAACATTAAAACTATCCTGACGAGGAAAGTGTGCTTTCTTTGTAAGATATTAATGAGAGTTTTTGTTTTGAGATGCTAAGTCATATCAACGATTTTTCTAGATAATGGTATTAGTATAAATATTTTATATATGTTTATATATATATAAATATATGCTCAGGTAAAATTCTGACAAACAATTAGTTATTTTCAAGTAAGTTATAGATATGACGTCTATAAAACCGTCTATTAACAAGCATTGGGGTGCTAGTTTCCTCTTTATGATAGGGTACATAAAACACAAATATGTAAAAATTAATGTTTATTTTAAGTATGTTTTGTAAGAGTGCATAACACTTCAATATGTTAAAATGATTGTGGGCTTAGAAGTCGTGTTTATTCAGTTTGTATAAAACACTGATTTTAAAGGACAAAACTCTGAGTGAAAATATTGGTAAAAAGGACATGATGGAAATTCAGCCTTTTGCAATGCTATTGCTGGAGCTCTGTCCCATTTTGTCCGAGTTGAGACATCTCTGAGCGTCTAGTGGTTGTCGTATTGCGACGTTGAAATCACGTCGACCGTAAGACAGACGTTCATGTAATGTCGAAATGCTTTCCTGACATTTATACATGTTATTATAGTTTTATACTGCTCAGGAATAGTTGAATATAGTAAGATATTTCAACATAAAAAATGATAAATGAATTCGTTTTAATGAAAAAAACCATGCAAACAGAGAATGTGGTTATAATGACAAAATACTTAGTTAAATTAAATTGAACATGAAATTACAGTTTTCAGGAAAATTATTGACGTGATAGACACAAATGTCGTGTACAGTCAATTGAAATTATATAAAGATACATTTTATCTTTTCCGCTAAATTTTGAAGCAAAAATTGAAACACAACTATATTTATTTTCAATTTTATAAAATGTTTTAGATATGCATTAAGTAAATTGAAATAATTTGCATCGAAACTGTTTGCCACACCTTGTAACTACATATTGAATGCTAGTAAGTATTACTGCTCTCAGATATTTTTAGTGAGTGCGTTCCGATTGCCAAAATGGTGTACACGTAAATATGTGCTTGTAAATTATATCCAACACCTCAAGTTGACATCTAATTCAACATTGTGGTGGTTTGAAAAAAGTAAAATATGTGATTTAATAAAATGACTTATAAAGTTTTGCCATGCCATTATTTTACCTCGTATCTTTATCCGTACTGAAAACTACAGTATTCGTAACATCAAGAAATATACTAGTGCATATTGTCGGAGCGCCAAGTATGATTCCAGTATAATGCTGTTATAATATATAAAATGCTTTCATGCTTTATGCTTACAAATATTGAATTGAAAGGCGTTGACATTTTGTTCATTTAGTATACGGATTAAATACGAATATAAAAGTGTCGTACGGGTGCGCACCACAGTAGCTAAGTAAAATTGCTTCTGATGCAATCCAAAATTAATCATATGTGACCATATTGTTACAAATTTAGAAACTTAATCTATGTGTCAAACTTGTTATGAAAAGCTGTCGTGATTAATTACGGTAGAAATGCATATATGCTACATGTATTGACCTATCATATCAACAGCAACTGCGGATGTTTGCTTTTATTATTTGAACGTAATCAATCAAAAGTAATTATATCAAAATTTCTTGTTTATAAAACTCAAAACAAGAATAACGTTCTAAGAACACAATAGAAATCAAAAGCAATGAAGACAACAACCATATCTTGATAGCTTAACGGATTATTTATATTTTTTATAAATTGTTGATTTAACAAAGGATTCTTGATTAACCTGCACATAGCTTATTCCTTAGATATGTATAATTTGCCCTTGACATATTCGTAATCGTCAAGCTGTTTTTATATTTCTATTTCGCTTATAAACTGCAAATAATTGTTGCACCGTTGATCTCCCCATTGACACAGAGCAGTCATCATCGTTGTCATTATCGGGACCTCCGGGTGACCAGTCAGCAAAGATCATTTCCGGTCCTGAATCCCATACCCACCTGCCTTCCACGTGTTCATCTGTGGCTGCTAACCAATTAAGCAAAGCAAGTGAGGCTGCTTAAGACAGCAACATACCAAAACGGATGTGTTCGAAAATAAACAGCTGCATAAGTGAAATGTAACTTATGAATATAAGCAAAACACGCCTTCTGCAATAATATTGAATAGTTATCCGCATTTGGCATGCCATGCTTTTCCATTTCTCTTCAAACGTATTGCTTATAGTGATAATCTATATAAGCCCTCAACAGCACACATGTTTATAGAATGAAGTAGTGCCATTAATCAATATCTATAAGCGCTAACATATACAACAATATACATTTAATCTGATTTTGTATCTATATTGACACAAACTGTGGAAATAAATATCTGAATAAAATAAATGTTTGACCATGAATAGTAAGTGACATATTCATTATATTAGACTTATAATTAACATTTTCATCCATGCAAAATAATAAACATGTTATATTAATAACACCCTTCAATAGCCGTTGAGAAAAATGGTTTGAAAAATAAACGTCATTTGATGGAACGTATTAGTTACAAAAGAGAGTTGTATATAAACATTAAGGAATGACTTCACTAAATATTTTTATATCGGATGAAATTTTGCCTAAAAAAGAAAGTTGTATATATACATTAAGGGATGACTTAACTAAATGTTTGAATATCTGAATAAATTTGTTTATCATAAATAAGCAGTAAAAAGTATAATTTAATATATAAGGTACATTAAAGAAATATAAAATATAATTTGATATTACTCTATTTTCAAACGTAATCTAATAATAATCATCGAGTTCAGAAATACGACGATATATTTTTTTTGAAAACTTAGGGCATACAGAATTGACGAAATAAAACGGTCAGCTTATTTTCAATTGTATTGTTATGTTTCTTTTTATATTTTATTGATTCAGAACGAACAGAATCGACCAGGACTAAAATACCACAAACGCCAGTCAAAATGAATACCTTTTTTAAACATAGTAAATTTAAAGATTATGTAACAAAGTTACATGTTGAATGTGCATGTGATGTTTTGCCTAAATCAATAATCGATCTTCTTGACTATGGCGCCGATGTAAACCTCGAAACAAGTAAAGGTGACACGCCACTTATGTTTGCTATAAGATAAAACAAAGATGCCATGGAAGTAATAAAAACATTCATAATCCACTGTGTGAAAGAAAATACAAAAAATAAAAAAAGATCATTTCACACCATTGGTGATTGCCGCAAGTAAAGGTTTGGTCCTGTCATAGATTATTTATTGACAAATAAAAAGGACCAAGCACGAATTGACCTTAAAGATAGATGTGACGGAACTGCATTATTCTATGCTATAGAATATCAACATTTTGATGCTGCAATATACCTCATTAATAAAGGAAGTGATTGCAATATTGTGACAAGCAAAGGAAATACCCCTCTTATAGCAGCTACTCTAACAACGAAGGGAGAGACTGTTACAAAACTATTGTTACAAAAAAGAGTAAAGATCGAATCCGAAAACCAAAAAGGTGATACTCCGATGCTGAATGCAATCCGTTGTGGCTCTGTTGAAATGGTAATATTACTACTAAAGCGGAAATCCAACATTAACTATCAAAATATCAATACCGTTACGCCTTTAATGGAAGCAGCAATGCACGATAACATTAAAATTATTCGAATTTTGCTTGATCATAAGCCTGACTTGACTATCTTTAGCAACAATAAAGAAACTGCTACCTTCTATGCAATTAGGAATGATAGTCAGGAAGCTCCTGAACTTCTTGACAAAAAAGGTGCGGACTTACGTCATAAAAACAGGGACTTTCACACTCCTCTAGAATTAGCAAGAACCCTTAACGCTCAAAAGACCATAAGATACCTTGAGACAAAATCGACCGAAACATCTGTGAGTTCACGCCAAGATGGAACAAATGTATCTAGTAGATGGCTCAAAAGTGGACAAGACAAAGTATTGTATAAGGAAATATCAACGCTTTCCGATTATACTTTACAATCAGCGTCACCAAACAAAGAAATGGGAACAACGATTTCGAGGGAGAGTAGCAATGTGTCATCTACGAATGCATTGAAATTCTCTAGGCACTTTGGTCCGGTGATGTTTCAAAGGAGCAAAACCGAAATAATTATCAGGAAAACAAAAGCAAAAATGACTTTAAAAGGAGGTGTGACTCGGCAAAAGGAGAAATTACAAATGGAACAACTCCAATAAATGACGTTTCCTCAAATGTAGAACTGTCTGTTGGAGTAGTTGGAAATGAAGTCGATGCTACTCCCAGATACACAATTAAGAAGTATGTTTTTAAAAAAGGAAAAGTAAAAAAAGATACTCTGGAGCAAGAATTAAGAAAATTGAAACTGTAAGTGAAAACCCAACGTCCGAATTTTCAGCATACCTTTGCAAGTTGGACATGGAGGGACAAGGCCCTGACGGTATTTATTTGACATTGAAATTTGTCATTGGCATTTCTAATTTCGCACTGATTAATTTGATTGTCACTCTATAGATTTCAATGTTTGTTATGGTAAATTCACTATATAAGTAAACATTTATTTCAATAAAGAATATAAGTATGAAGAACATGACGTTTATTTATTTATTAAATACCATGTTAAACAATTTTATCAATCAACTAATAAACACGTCATTTTTTATGATAATGAATTAGCACAACATAGGATTCCACCTAAAATATATCTGAAAGAAAAACTTGTTTTATTTAACATTCAATTCATATTTTCAGACATGTTTGATGATAAGGTTTTGTATCGTTTAACAAAATACATTGGAAACAAGTGTCCCAACCTTGCAATCGAATTGGGCATAAGCAAACAGGAAGTACAGGAATTCTAGATAGATAACCATGGCAAATATCCACGCGACACTCACTTTTGTGTATTGGAGATACATGTTATGATAAATAATTGCTATATGTTCGATTATTATTTGATTATATTGTTTTCATATCTCAATGTTCACCTTTCTATCTATTTGTATATATATATAATCAAATAATACCTGGATCATTTGTTTATATAACATTTTAGGGTATATCATAAATAATAGTGAACATTTATTGTCTTTATATTCATATCCTTGTACTTAAGTTCCGGTTATGTTGATTCAATTGTGTGTGTGTAGCGTCACAACATATGGACTATACACCTTTTCGAAATTATAGGTTTTGGCAGGCAACTTATGCAAAATGAAATTTTAGTTTCCTAGTACCCATTTACTATTCAAAGATGGAAATGTGCTTGTGTTTGTCTAACTCGTTGCCTTTTGGTTTAATGAGTTTTTAAATAATCATAAGTGATAAAAACAACATACATGCGTTAATTAAGTATTTAAATAAAACACCAAAACTAATATAACTCTATATATGTCTATGGAAAAGCAAGCTGGCGTTTTAATGGTTAAATATACTTTTTATTTGTATATTAGCCATTCACTTATATTTCTTCACACAATGCAACTTGCCATGTAGTAAAGCTGTTAAATGCACTAAGGTGGGGAATTCTGAGGCATTCATCACTTTATAACTGATTTGACCTCATTTGCATTAATATGAACTTTTTGTTTCAGAAATGGAGGGACAAAAAGAGACTTTTATCTAATATGCTGCTTTTCAAAGAACTTGTGAAAGCTTTCACGATGGCAGAAATCCCAAACATGGGAGACAATATTTTTAAAATTTGGAAAGAAAAATACGCAAACGACTGAATCATATCGTACTTGAAACGTTAATCAGATGAAAGTGTATGAATCTTGTATGTGGCATGGGAAGTTATAAACAATTTCGTCTTTCATAATATAAATTGTGATTAAATAAGTCTTATTCTGCATTTAATATTAAGTATTACAAAGATAACATTCAAAGACTAGTATACGTATCTAACTTTATTTTTGCAAACGTCACGGATGCTGATTATTATCTAAAATGCATTCTGATTTTTTTAAAGACTAATCGTTTGCGCTAAATTAATTGTATTAACGTTTTATAAAATATGTAGCATTTACAGAATGATGCATTTTTATATTCATCGCGTAATCAAAAGAATATGCCTTGATTAGATATCGAGATTTAGACAGGTTAATAATCATAAATGTATGGTTTTAGTTAAATTATTAAACTTATTAGTATAGTTACATCATCTTATATTATAGTGTCTTTGTAATTATTGACATTTGAGATGTAACGATAAACGGCACAGCTTTGAATCTGTTTTTAAAAATTCGATGCATTAATAATTGAAATAATCTAGACAATCATATCCATTTGTATCAAAAATAATATATAACTTTATCGTTAACAATGATCTTTATAAGCGGGCTTATTGATTTCTTGCTCATTCATCTTTACAGTTCCATTTTGCATATAAACTGCAAATAATTATTGCATCGCTGGTCTCCCCACTGGCTCGGTCCAAACACAGCACAATCTGCATCGTTCTGATTATCGGGACTTCCATGTTGCAATCGTTAATGCATTAGTGAATTTTGAATAAAGAAAAAGCAAAACGAGCTTAACGGGTTATGTTTATGTGACTGGTTTAATAAATGTTTCTTGTTTACCCAATTAAGCGCTTCATAAATAAAAAAAAGTAGGTCATTTACTATTTAAGAACATGAATTCGTTGTAGTAAAGCCATCATTATATTTATATTTCGCACACAAACTGAAGTCTATCTAATAATACAATAAGATACGAAAGTATTGTTAATTGTTTACACCTTTATATCTCCATTTCACATATAAATTGCAAATAATTTTCACACCGTTGATCGCCCCATTGACTCGGTCCAAACACAGCGCAATCCGCATCGTTGTCATTATCGGGACTTCCGGGTGACCAATCAGCATAAAGCATTTCCGGTCCTGAATCCCAAACCCACGTGCCTTCTGTGTTTTCATCTGTGGCTGCTAACCAAATAGCCATCACACCTTTAAATTGAGTATTTATTCCAAGATTATTCAGTTGACACACCAATTATAAATATAAATTAATTAATATAAATAATTGATTATAATATCATAAATGGAATGAATCAATATGTCAATATTTGTTAATGACTCTATAAAACAATCGATAGGTATAAGAGAGGTTGATTTGTTGTTTGCGTCTAAAATCTTAGAAAGAAAGATAAAATGGTATGATGATGCAGTATGATCTGATATCAAAAGAAAAACGACATTCATAACATTTATTCAACCCCGGTAGAAAACGTTAAAAATCCCTACCGTAAAAATACGTTTAGTTCATGCTGTATATTGGGAAAATGAGTGTGTACGCAATATATGGTAAAACTTTATAATGTAAGAAAAATGATAAAACAAATACATGAAGAATTTTCCCTATTAACAATGACTTATTAAATGTCTTATTTAAAATTATTATGTTTTGCAAAAATAACCTTATTGGGTTAGGGTCAGCTTAAGATGACTCAAAAGTCAATTTGAGATTGATATAACAAACAAAATAATAATCCTTTTATTTATGCATAGTCTGTGGTTGTCACAAGTATTAAACACTTCTGTCCATCTAAACATTTTCATAGGAAATATATAAATGTTTGCGATTACAAAATACTTTAATGCCTAATTATCCCAAGATACTATTCTTTTTATAAATATTGATATGATGTTTTAACAACTTTATTTCACTTACCAAATCTGTTTTTCATTGCTCTTATGACGTCGTTTTCATCGGATGTCATTACTTCAACCAAGTATCCGCCCATTTCGACGCAATGTTGCTTCGCAAAAATGTATGGTGTATATATGTCCATGAATAGGTAGCAATGATTCTCCATGGTACCATCACAGGTATCTTGAAGATAAAATTGAATGAAGAATTATTTTATAAGATTTGACAAGATTAGTATTTTAACGCTTCACTAAAAACAGCATAAAACTATCAATATCCTACATCTGTTTGCATCCGGGATAACATGATTTATGTGTATTTATTACGCGCACTTGAATAACGTTTTGAATATCAAAACGGTTTTAGGATTTAACATTATTTTTCCTGAATCGATTTCTGTAGGGGTGTTTCGTGAACAATAACTATACAATATAATGAATGCAAAGTTTAATGATGATTGAATGGCTCCGTGTAACATTGTGTTGAGTCTGGTATTGGCCGTTTGAGAAAAGAGGTATTTTTTCAACCAGTTTTTCAACTGGTCAGGTATATACAGATCTGCAAATGCTAATGCTAATGCATCCAATATCATTTCAGTTTTGAACGAGGTGGATGCATACTGGTGTGCATTTCTGTATTTGTGTTGGTTATTTGTGTTACTGAAACAATTGTCTGCATATAGTGCAGAGCTAAACAATTGTGATATGATTAATATATTCCAAGGATACATGTTCATAATTTCATGCAAAGTGTTCATTATATTATCATGTTTTATCTTGTATCTTTGTATTTTGAATCTCTATTTTTCTTTGGTTTCAAGTACATATCAGTAAACTAATTGTCGGGCATTCCCTTGAATTAAAAAAAATCTTTAGACGATTTCTTCCTAATTATATGATAATATGAGCTCTTAAATATAACAAAAAAGTCCATAAAATCAAGCAAGCAACATAATTTGCATTTAACAATAGTATGATCAATTATTCGAGGCAACAACTTAAACTAAATGTATCTTTATAAAATTAAATTAACATCTTCGTAAATCCTTATTTGATATTGCCAAAGAAATCAATTAAACACATTTGTTAATTGCCTTTCGCAATGAGCGAATAATGCAATCGACCTGTTTTAATGGGTTGCCATATTGCTGGTTACATGTTTGCTACATTGTTAAAGCAAGATGCACCTTTGTCAACAAAGATTCCTCATAGTATGTCTTTAGAACTGTAAAGGTTTAGAATTTTTATGATTGACTGTCTATTACCCATTCTGGAATCTATTCTAGTTTTTTTCTCGTTTGGCAATTAATTGTGACAGAAATTATAAAATTTGAATATGAAAGTGCCAAACATAAGCCAGTAAAAGGTTCTCAATATATAACATGATGACAGTAGAATGTATGCAAAAACATCAGCACCTGATCATGTTTCAAATATAAAAAGCGTCATGATATTTTAAAAACAACCGCGTTGAATACCCTGACTTGTTCGACATTCAGCAAAATTTGAAGGTTCAAAGTTTTGAAAACAACAGACATTTTATAATTAAGGGGGTTTGCTTTTATTTCCTTTCATTTATAAATATATTTGATATTGTTGACCAAGTAGATATTGAATGTGAAATTTGAATGTGAAAGTGCCAAACATAAGCCAGTAAAAGGTTCTCAATATATAACATGATGACAGTAGAATGTATGCAAAAACATCAACAATGTTTCCGATGACAGGAGTAGTGTCCTGGCGGGTTTTCTTGTAAATCTTGCAAAAAATCACTTATTATATGTACATTAAACGACTTTATCAATATTATGGAAATGTTATGAAGATAAATATATCAACATTCAATGTTAGAGGTTTTAAGGATATTTATAAAAGGGAAACACTATTAAATGACTTTATTAAAAATAAGATCGACGTGTTGGCTATACAAGAAACACATCAGAAAGATATAGAGCATCTAACATATCATCGAAAGGATAACAAATACGAATTATATATAAGTGAATGTGGAAATAGTCACCATGGAGTTGGTTTTTTTAGTAAAAAGTGAATACAACCCAAATTTTCGGAAAATATCGGATAGAATCATCTCATGTGAAATCGCAATACAGGATAAAACCAGGAATAGAAAATTGAAAATGATAAATGTATATGCACCAACA
>LQRL01075853.1:35806-47094 GCA_001703475.1 Hydroides elegans
GTCTCGAGAGAGAAAATCGACGCGTTCCAAAGACAATTCCTTCGCAGAGTCCTTAACATCCGTTGGGACCGAAATAACAACTGGATAACAAATGAACAGCTCTACGAAAGAGCTGGTCAAAAACCGTGGTCAACGACTATCGCAACTCGACGGCTCAGAGTGTTTGGCCATATATGCAGACTACCAGTCGCAGCACCGGCCAAAAAAGCACTCTACGAGGATCTGAGAAAAGTCAAAAACCCCGTTGGTGGCCAGAGACTAACTCTGCTCAAATTGATCCAGATACAACTGAAGAAAAATTGTATAGAAATACAAAGTGCGATGATTCTAGCTCAGGATAGAAAGGAGTGGCCAAAATTTGTGAATGAAAAGTGATATTTGTTGTGACTTTATCTGTGAAACTGGTGATATATGATACTACAAGTAATTAATAGACTCTACAAGTGAAAAGGATTCTATAAAGACTCTATACGAAAGGATAATCAATTTAATGTGCATATGGACTAAGCTTGAAAAGGCGTTTATGTTCATTGTCATCATGTCATCAAAGTAGATATATTAATGGAACTTTCTCATATCGTAGGGTATAATGAAAAGTAAGCTACAATTTTTGATAAGTGTTCATAATTGTGTCCTTTAGAGGTAAACTCATTTTCCTAATGCTTTCACTTAACTGGTTAACATTTTTGTTGTGATAATTGTTTTGTTGATGTGAAGAAAAAATGTAAATTTTGGGTTTATGTTATTGAGAAGAAAAATTTTTATAATGTCAAATGATTAAACAAAATCATTCACAACGTGTCATATGATCTAAATTTTCTTTGTGAAAACGATGTATCTTAATCGAATACTACATTTTATATTCATTTCATATATTCAGTTTTGAATGAATGAAAAATAATATCATAGATATATCTTACAATATATTCACCTTATATTTATCAATATAAAGCAATTTGTCCGACAGTTCGATGACAAGTTCAGATGTTGCTCGACTGTTATATGCATATATTTGTTCTCGCAACAACAAACAAGTTTTGATACAAACACATCCATGATTTGCAATGCATCTTTACCATTTTAGATAAAACACATCAAAACATAAATAAATGGTGACTATGATATTGATTATCAAATAAACAGTAGCGAGCGCTCAATGAAAAAAATGTTACCATCCATGTTATTATAATACTTTATTGTAATACGATATTGTAAGTCAATCTCAATATCTATCCTCGGTGAAAATCTAAATTGTCAAAATGATGAGCATGGTGCAAATTGATTTATTGTATTTGATTAGCATCAGAAATGTCTTCATTTTGGAATCAGAATTTAACGAAGGCATATAGATTATCCTACTTTTCATTATTACCAGACATGTATATAGCGCGTGTTCTAATAAAAGCTCCATGCGCAACACAATTCACACGTATGCAGTGTATTAAACATAAAACATATTGTTTAATAGACAAGATATAATAAAAACAGAACTAAAATATAAAAAATAGATACTTAATCAACCATTTTACTGTGCTAAAACAAAAACAAAATAAAAGTTAAATGTTTAATGTTATTAGACATCTTCTAAAATCATTTAAACAGCTGATTATAATTTTCTATGTTCACATCTGTTTTCACTGTGAATCAAAGTCGTTCAGTTGGTAAGCGTGAAGCGATTTATTAAATTATTCATTTATATAGAGAATTTCATTAGATTAGCATCAGAAATTGCGTTATTCCATTTTCAGAATTTAACAACACCATATGAATTATCGATTTTTTCCACCAACATGTCTGTTGCAGCATAAGCAGAATATTCATTATGGTCTCTCCATTATTCCGTATTTGAATATCCCAAAGTGAAATTTGATATTCTATTAGATGGACATGTAGTAAATGAGAGGTATTTCAGAGGAATATGAATGCTTTATTTAAAAACTTAAATAACACTTGACTTACGTCATGCATTTGAATATATAAAATTGGCATTATCACATTAAACAATAAATCAAATAATCAATATGTGTATGATAGTTACCAACGAATGCATAACCTTTTGATTCAACATACATATATTACAATGCTATTGAGAAATGCCATATATAATTAAATATATACATATATACATATACATATTTGATAACCTTACATTTTAAGACAGAAAGACATTGCATGATTGTTATTATGAATGAAGTTTTGAATATTCCTATGATTGTTTATCCTGAGTCAGAATCATATATTTCAACATGAACTGAATTCAAAATTGAAACAGCTTGATTAAGAAATAATATTTTATCATCCAATCATAATATCACATTCCTATATAATTCTGAAGTCCAATATAACTTAATAAATGTCATGATTATCTCAGCATGTACATAATCAATTTGGTGACATGCAGCAGAAACATGTTTATTCATAGGAAGCAAAGACGAGGATACCTTGTTGAACAACGCATCTGCACTTGATATAGTAACACTTGGGGTTTCCCTTTGGTAAATTTCTATATAATGAGCACTGTTTAACATTGTTGATGCAATAAGATATATTGAAATGGCGATCTCAACCTGATTGTGGAATGCAAAAAATTGGTCTGCACATGCCAACACTCTTTCGTAGTTTTTCTGATTACTTGAAAAAAGACAGTCTCATAATTTTATGTTAAGTTACATAACTAACTGTTCTTTATTTGTCTCTTAGTATCTGGTGCAATCTATGATTTTATTGATAAGCCAATTGTGCTCATTGTCCGAGCGTAATTAATAGGGGATGTTATTTAAAAAGAATAAAATGTGCTGTTTAACGGCGTTAGATTTCAAATCGTTAAATAATGTTTTGTTTAAAAATGTACTAAAGTGTACTTCGTTGCACTTGGTTGTGTTTTATTAGAAAACTCAATTTTCTAATACATTCACATATCATATTTAACTCAAATTTAAACAAACGGCATCCCGCTTAAGAAGAAAGACAGTGATTAATTAAAGTACTGACAGCTTAAGCATTCATAAATTCGCATACAACACTATTTGATACGACTCGACTCAATTACTACCACAAATCAGACACAAGAGATACAATGTCATAACACCTTTTTTTTGTCGTTTTGGCATTTTTAATAATTAGACGAAACATTTTATATAAAACATATAGTTAATGAGGTAAAAATTAGAAACGGTTTTATATACACTTTAAACTCTATCTGATTCGATCTGACTATATTTCACCAAGCCCTAGCATATAATTATAATCGATTGATTAGTGTAGTTGACAACATAAGAAAAAGCAAAGCCGCTTTGTGGTGGATTATATTTCTCTCTTAATACACTTTTTAGATAATATGTGCAATTATACAATTCAACAAGGAAAAATGGGAATGGGTATATATTTAATACATAATGTTAAGTTGAGATAATTGAACAGTAACTGTTGTGCAAGGCCTATGCAGAACATCCAGACGTAGTAGAGATGTATACATGTGTCAGGCAAAACGAGATGTATTCATGGACCGTCTTATTTATTTCCTCTGCCTTTTGAATAGTTTTAATGAATTAACTTCAAAATATGTCGTATAGTTTTGCTAGAAGCAATATACTATATGCTTCAAGTATAAGCTTCTATATAACATATCTTATGTGATCGAAATGTCAAGACAGGTCTGCATGAGATATATTTCAACAGTTGGGTCCCAACAGTTGATAGCATATGATGTATTTCATTCAAGGAACACACAAATATTAAATAGTATAAATGTATAAATATACAGCTGAATTATTCAAATTTATTGAATCGCAATTATTTGGTTAATGTCGTGAGTTATGCTTCTCAATTCGGAATGTTGGCAGTGTTGGGTGAGCTGTATTAATTGGTCTAAGTGTCACATTTAGTAAGTATAAGTGTCACATTTACTCAAGGAGTTAACAGGTAGTAATGGAGCATAATGATATCATGTCCTTACAGTGTATACCCGCTCCTTAAAGAGAAAAGAACAAGTGAACCCGGGAAAAATGATTTCTTGCAGGTAGAGTTGATGTCTTCATGCCATGACAGGTCATTTGAAATGGTCACTCCGAGGATTTTGGTCTGGGTCACTCGTTTGAGAGGACTGCCTTCAATCACATCAAGCTCGTGTACATCTTTAAAAACACACACATCAATATAACACTGTACATGATTTACTATGGAGCCCCTGCCCCGCAATCTATTTAAGTTCAATAGCTTCTATTGAATGCGTAGTATTATCTATTAAAACAAGTTTCCTCAACGCCTTTTGCAGATCCGGATTCAAGACAAAATAAATGAGCGGGTCCAAAACGGCCGACAAAAGTGTGACATGCGGTGCCAAACGGATCATATTGGATGCAGTAGGATTCTCAAATGCATTGAGCTGTTCCCAGGTGAAACCCATTGATCGCACAGTCAATTGACTACACACTGACATCAGACTCGACCCCCAAAACGCCCCGGACACCAATAGAATCAGCCGGACCCCTTTTTTGCCGCTTCAATTCTTAGGATTGGTTCAGCGGTACCAATAGTGGAGGGTGCTGTGTGGTTGTTGCTTCGTAGACGGGAGATCATGCTTTGAATCTTAATGAGGCTAAAAATGACCGCGATAGAGGAAGGTAGAGGGTAAAGGAGCACCTGAGGATGAAAGCAATGTAATACAATATAAGTCTAGTGTGTTTTATAAAGCAAATGTGATTATATTTAAAAGCACTGTATAGTTGCTGAAATGAAGAGATTTCGGCAAAACTAGGTGTTGATACTGATACAATGAGAATAAAAAGATTCAAAACAAAGAAGAAAGTAATACACTTTTTTCTTGTTTTAATACTACCTTTATCATCGGATGTATCCCATTTTTGTCTAGGCACATCAGCGTGACGAATTGAAATTCCCGCAAATTGATCACATCAGACACAATGATATAGCATTGGGTCACCAATACAATAACAACACATGTTGTTACGATTGTCTTCATGTTGAATAGCCGGTCATTCTTCATGGGATGGCAGAAAAAGCAATAGCGCTCGAGGGCAATAATACCGTTCATATGTAACGTACAAAGAAACATACCGAATCCAATATCACTTATATAGCATGTTAGGCGTTGTGGTACGTTTGGAAAAATGATATTTGCTATGAATACAGGTATAGTTCCCCATACTACTAAAATGTCCATCAATGCATATAAGGCACGAATATACATATAGCCGTTGTGCAATTTCCGTCCCCTTGCCATTAGAAATAGAACGAGTGCGTTTGCTATAGTTGCAACTGCAAGTATGCTGCCGGAAAATGATACAATACCGATTTTATTCCATGTATACGATATGAAAGGGTCCCTGTTTAACTTTAGTGAATCTGCAGTGCTTGTATTTAAGCTTAATTCGTGATCCATTTTGTGTGTTGACGTAACTGTTTTTCTTTTCAATTTCAACAATTACTTTAGATTTTATAATCACACATTTTAATCAATGTAATATCCAATTTAATTGCTCATTATGTATATGCATTTTAACTGTATTTTGTCATGTTTCTTGTGCTTAACTTCTGCAAAAAAATGAACGTTTTTCCTTTCCTTTAGAAACCAGTTAACACTGATAAAACTAAGGAATTGTCTCACGATGACATATTATATACACATTGTGGCCATGGTCAAATGATTTAATTACAATTATTAATTTTAATTTTAATTATAATTAATATTATTAAAACTTAACAATACCCAACATTCTACAAAGTATGTTTCATGGTCATGGTACTTGTGCTATGACTGAAGGGAGAGTTTAATTAGTCGCACAGCAGTTAATTTTATTGAGATTCATATTTCTCATTCTGATACACCCTTGAGAGCAACTAAGAATCAATTACTAAACGAACGTTTTATTTGGTAACTCATTGATATTTACGTTTGTAATAGACGATTAACAGATACAGGCATCTATGAACTAAATTAATGTTCTAGGATGTATTCTTACAAACATACGATTTCTGTGCACCTAACCGCAAGAGTGTTCACCATAATAAATTCCAGCTGGCTTGGAAAGTTTGAAAATAAAAGACTTTATAGCTAGCTTAGATATTCAAGCAGTCAAATTTGAACAAAAACTGAATCCGACCTGCCAATGTAAATGTCTAGCACTGTTGATATATAAGAAAGGTGTCTGAGTAGAATACTACATTTTCATATTGTATATAATTATAATGTACGATATACCTCTGATCTGATAGTTGCTATATAACACTTTATTGTAATCCTGTATTCAACTTGTCATCAAAACTGTATAAACATGTAACATATGCAAAAATAATGGAAGCAAACAGAACTGTGAATTTTTTCCATGAAAGTTGTTTTGTTTCTCTAGTTATACTTTACTTTTAAAACAGTTGTAATGCTGAGAAATATAATGCCTAATGTGTTTTTTTTTATGCGTTTCTTTCAGGGTAATACGATATAATAATACATTTTTCACACAACCCTCCATGACGAATTTAATTAATTAATGTAATGGGATATAAACTAGTTTTGATATATACCCGTCAATTGCAGAGACATGTTAGATATGCGTAAAAAACTAATGTTTGATATTCGAGTTTGTTTGAAAGTTTGTTTGCATGTCACTTAACCCCTTGTGAAATACTGGAGACAAATGGGAGAACCACTTGAATGTTAATTAAGCTTACTCGCTTCTTTTTGAATAAGTGTAACCACTTCAAAGCAGCTCGCGCAAAAAAACTGCTAGCGTCTTTTTCCCATGTGAAACCGCGTCCTTAGATAGGAAACCTAACACAAAACAGGAATATTGTCCCTTAAGGGGCAAGTGAGGCAATTGAACTACAAATTAAACGTTATCCCTTACAACACTTTCGATGGTGTCAATTACTATTAGACTATCCACTATTAGTGACAAATGAATAAAACTCATGTCTGTAGATATTTTACAATGTATTAACTAGTCAACGTTTTTAATAGCAGTTTCCAAGCCTCTTTAAATCTGGGCAATTAATTTGTCCGTTTAACAGAAAGGCCATGTAACATTGACGTATGCAGTTCAATAAATAATTGCAGATTAGTTAATGTTGTTAGGACACAAATGCATGTAATATCTCTTGAGGGATTTCCTTTCATCGTTAACGACATTTTCTCAATACAAGCGTGACTAAAATGCTTGCATCATTTCGTATTCACAGACAAAGGGTCCGAGGTTTTTTTTATATTTGGGATGTTTCTTTTTCGATTTTTTATTGAAGGGAACTTATTCTATATTGCGAAATATCCCTGCACCTCTCTGATTTTTACCGATGTTTCTGTGCATGAAGGAGCAGACATATATTCTTAAATGTTGTAAAACAGGGGTTAAACACGTTTTTTAAGTATATTTTTATAGAAATGATACATTTCGTTTAGTGCTTTCGATTTTCGTTATACTTATTGATTGTACATGACAAATTCGTGTATAGGGGGAAATATTATGAAAATGGCAATCGTTTGTACACACTTATTATTTTAGTTTAAACTCATTGGATTCGGAAACAATCCGGTATGATATTTTCGGTCCAAAAATATTTTTGATACTGCTTGTTTAGTTTGAAAAGAGCTCATAATTTAAAGATGTTGGATCAATGAGTTTAATATAGTTTTCCCTCTAGCAAACAATTATGTGTAAAATCTTAAATGGTATATATTAATTAAATAGAAGAGTTATTTTATTCGATAGCTTAAATATCTTACACTCAAGCAAAGCACAATGTAAATGCCATCTGTATTACTATATTACCATATGAAAATTAATATGAAAAGACATTTTATTGGATAAGAAACAAAGACCAATGGCTGATAACTCACATTACAAGGTCAACCGAGGTCAAGAGTTTGAGAATCTCCACGAAAATGAGGTCACCACGAAGGCAATGCTCGCGGGACTTTGCGAGACGTCGACCTCACATGGATTCCCGCAGATATGTAATGCGCCAGGTGAGTTTTGAAAAGCTAGGATCTGCCCAAAATGAATCGAATATGTAATTTCAGAGTGTTTCGTTGGCATCGCTTTACAGACACACATTTCAAACTTGTGAAAATATCAAATTCATTTCTAAGAAGTGACAAGTAGTGTTCTTACATGTTATTTGCTATATTACAAGGGCGCAATTAGCGAATTGACCGTGCATCATTGGTTTATATTCGGAAAGACCGAAATAATCTGGATTTTATAATTAGCAGTCTTTATTTGTCTCATACCATTGAAAATATTTGTCACATTATCTCTTTCTTAAGGTGCAACTATAAGTGCGTGATTAATCATCTTTGCTTTCATATGTTTCATATATACATGTTTATTTTTAGGAACGACCAAGCGTGTTATCTGGTTCGTCATCCTGGCCGGCATGGCTGCTTCTCTCATCTGCAACCTGGAACAGATAACATCAAAGTTCCTAACATATGATGTTCAGGCGTCGGTGTATATTCATACAGTTAATAAACAGGTAACGTCACATTTATTTTATTTTATTAAAGTAACCGTAACGACTTGTGAACGACTTTCATCCTTAATATTTCGTTTATTTGCTTTGCAATATTTTCCTATTTTTTTCTGCAGCCTGCAAATCTGCTGCGAAATCCTAAGAAGCCCTATACACTTATATCTTCAAAATCAATTTTTGCCAGATTCAACACTTCTACATGTTTGCATCTTTTGATCGATTGTTTTGTTGACCTTACTTTTTTAGAACGGTCAAAATTAAATTTGCTGCTTTTATTCAGAAATTCCCTGCGGTCACACTTTGTAACATGAGTCCATTTAAGATGTCACTGGTTGCTCAAAATGAAGAGATATCGGCAATACTAGGGGTTGATACCGAAACAATGAGAATTAAAAGAAATGCTAAACAGAAGGGAAAACATGTGAAGCCTAAGTATGCCTCAAATAAAGAACGGAAGAGGAAACGACGGTATATTGCAGGTTAATTTATAGGATTTATCATTCTATGCTCCTGTTTTATTTCTATTTAGTTTTAAATTTTGTTCGCCTTTCAAATGCAGCCCTGGCTTACAAAAGAAAAAAATATGTGTCACAAAAAATTGAAATGGAAGCTTCTCGAAGTGAAAAGCAAAATAGCCATGTATTCAAAGTACTATTTTGAGGAATAACCCGCATACAAACAACAAAGCTTATCTTCACAGTCTATTTCAAAAACGGTCACAATTTGATTTCAGCTCCGAATTGCAATTCGCATAATTTTGACAATGAAACAGGAAGTTGTTTTGCCCTTGCGACTGTGACGCCGTAAGTTTTATATTTATATATGTCTTTTATATATGTTTTTGTTATGTTGTCATTTTCTTCTTTTCCCTAATTTGCATCAAGATAATATTCTACTCTTATGTATTCACTTTCAAGGATACAGGTTATAGGCTAATCTTGTTTAAAGCGTTACATTTCTTTATATGTGTTACACACATTTGTAAAGATCATTTTAATCTATGATTATTTTGTTTTCTTTTTCATATATATGGCACTTTTATGTTTCAGATTATTCGGACCTCCGGGTGTTGGCAAGTAAGTATTTGGATATTGCATGATTGTAAACATTTTAAATTATTATCATATTTTGAACTGTTTTGTTATCATTTATGTAACTGGATTACATTAACGTATCATTAAAATAATAACATTGAATCAATGGGTCATTAATGAATAAATCCTTCGATGATCATTTGTTTCTTTTCAACTCCTATTCTAAATATAAAGTCGAAAGTATCATGAGCATCGAGTACATGCCTTTCAATAAAATCATCATTAGGCCGCGGTTACACTGAAGGAAAGGAAGTAGCTTTTCATGAAAAGTGTGGTTACACTGCTTTTTTCACGTCCATCTTGCCATAAACAGAAGACAAAAATCAGGTCGCGGGAAACAGTGGCTTCTTTTTCTTCAGTGTAACCGCGGCCTTAAGCTCTTTTTGAAAAAAAAATCGAAATTAGCAGATCAATTAAAACGTTACAGTCTGATCTTATCGCCATTGTTTCTCCAATCATTTATTATTATAAACTAATTATTTTCTCATTAAAAACAGTGACGTATGGGAAGCACATCACACGAACTGCGAGCGCGAGGTCTGGGAATTGGCCGTGCTTGATACGAATGCTTGATTCTATTTTTTTAATCATTCATAATTAATTAAAAAACATATTTTCTAATTAAAAACAGTGACGTCTGGGAAAATCATCTGACAAATTGCGAGCGTGAAGGTTGGGATTTGGCCGTCCTCGATTCGAATGCCAAATTCGATTATGTAGCTTCCCATACGAGTATGTTTACGGGCGTTATGGATGACACGTATGTATAAACTTTAATAAATCAAGTTATTGGTTATTATTTTAATATCACGTTCAATTTTATAGCAAAATGATATACAAAATAATGGTTGAAGACAAGGTGAACTAGTGAATTATATGCTTGCTGTGACCGTTAATGCACATAAATGAATTTCGAAATATTAAAAATAGTGTTTAATTTGCGGACATCCATAGATTTATAGACCATGTGTACTATGTAAAAGAACATTGATAATACATAAAACTCCATTTTGTGTTACTAAATCGGCAAATTGCAATCTGGAACAAACGACAAGTCCGGAAAACAGGGTAGATAAGTGTATATTAACCAACATGACAATACATATGTATATTTTCTTTTTAAAATAAGGCATATGATTTTATACTGTTTCAGGTCTACTCCTCTCTACTGGTTAAAGATGCGTTATGTGGGCGGGGTCTGGCGATGGGGACAGAGCCCCACTGATCCGATGGTGTCATTTGCGGCCTGGGATCAAGCCAATGGCATGCCAGGTTAATATTGCAACTACTCAGTAATAAGTAATTGAAGGGTTTCGTATATAAAATTTCTAAATCATGTATTGTTTTGGCATGTTTCGTGCATTAAAACATCAAGTTAATAAAGTATTTATCTCAGATTCTCAGATTTGAAGTGGGTAATATTATTCATGATTTTTAATGTCCAAAAACGTTTGAACATTGAGAAAAATATTGGTTTTGAGGTACTTTTTTTATAAAGTTACGTTGATGGCGCTGTTCATCCTTGTGCATATATGTCAATATTTGAATCGGCCATTTTTGATCGAATACACTTGCTACAGTCAGTAAGATATCAGCTACAATCTGGTTTGAAAAGCTAATTGAAATGTTTAAATTTGCATGGACAACTCTTTCGTAAGAAAAAAGTTTTTAAAAGAAATGAATGTTTATATTTATATATATTTTTTTGTT
>LQRL01075853.1:47230-57262 GCA_001703475.1 Hydroides elegans
ATGATGCTGCCTACCCATGTGCATACGCCAATATTTCAAACGGGCATTTGTGGTCGAATGGTAATTGCATTGAATACAGAATGGGCTTGTGTGAGAAAAGTTATGGTATGTATAAAAGAACTAACTTAGCTTTAATTTAAAGATATTTCTGATTCATAGCATATGTCCGTATAAATTTTTTTAATGCATTTCATTACATACGGCTTTATATTCATAAAAAAGGACAAACTAACACACATAAATGCAACAACATGAGGCTCATTCTATAGAGCTGTTTGTAGAGTGGTATGAGCAGATAATGGGTCTGTGAAATAACTGTATGAAAACTAATTTTAATATAATTTGATACTTTAAAAAAACTCATTTCCATTCAAATACTAAGTTTCGCCAGAGACGACACTAGCCGAACTAACAACAAGTTCGGTCGAAACTTCAGCAGAAACAACATCGGGATTGCCAAGTACACATGAAATTCAGACAACAGCGGTTGTAACATCTGACGTGGATACGACGTTACTGAGACTTCCCACATCACAACAATATGCCTCTCATGTTGGATTTACTACATCGGAAACTCAGACAACGGCGGTTATGGCATCACATGTTTCTACTAATATTCATGCGACAACATTTATGACATCACAAGAGGAGCAACATACATTCGAAACAACGTCTGAAAATTCCGATCCTGTATCAACCGGTTCGATAGTTATAACCAATAATGGATCGAGTGTTCCCAATGGAAATGGTATGACTACAAATACGACGAGTGGGAGTAATGGCGAAGTCACAACTGCAGGTATTACATGTTCAGTATGCACAGGTACGAAATTTGAATAGACAAAACATCAACATTTCAGTCTAAGTTATAATATTTAATCATTTTATCGAATATGTTTTTCAAATATTAAAAGTTGTTAAGTATAAAGTAAAGCAATTAAATTAAACATATATCAGAAGTTATAAGATCGTATTTTGATTGCTATGAATAATTCATAAACATAAAATACGCATAGAATTCTATAAATGTTTGTTTCAGAAGAAACGACCATGGATAATTGGAATACCTTTGAACCGGTGACTGAAAGCACCAACGAAATTCCTTCGCAACAACCACCCCATCCCCAAGTGACAACACCGGTTTTTGAACCGTACCCGACGCCAGCACCTGTTCCCGATAGCGCTGTAAAAACCATAAAATAAGATACTTTAAAAAAGATAAGACAGTTCGAGACGTTGTGTTGCTTATTTACCCATTAAAAGTTATGTGTGTTTACGTTTGGCATTCACGAAGGGTATTTTTATGTGACCGTCAGTTTAACTATGCCATATTATTGCGAAATAGAGAAACTGTATTTTCTTCTGAACGCGACTATATCATTTTAGAATATATGTCATACAACCGTGCACCCTTTATTCAAAATAATATTATTTTTTATTTGATAATAATTATATTTAGTTTCCAGATCGCGTTCTCCAGGACGATGACTTTCTTGCTGAATCGATCATTTACGAATCTTTGTCGAATATTGACGATGAAATCAAGAAAACAGTCGGGTTTCAAATGGATCAGTTTATCATCGATTGTCAGTATGCAGGATATCCTTGCTATCCATGGTAAAAGTTCTAATATGCCTATGAATTCCTTTGTTCAATCTAGTAAAACAACATGATCTAATTAGAAACAAAATATTGCAATGCGATAAAAGAAAATTTGATTAAACGTTATATTCCTATGCTTCTCATTTCTCATTTAACTATTCAAGCGTGACAGTTTCCGTTAAAATGGATCGAAATGCTTCGCGAGATTATATGTCCATGTTATATATTGGTAATGACTACTATCCTAGCAGTTAAGTCAATGCTTGTTTTTTTTGAAAACTCGTCGATCTCAGAACTGAACACATTGTTGCACATCGCCATTGAATTATGCATTGTCTGCATTATTATAGGCAGTTTTCCTATTTCTACAATCATATCCATGGCAACTGCTACATATTCAACAGCGGTTGGAACCAATCTGAAGAGGTCAAATGGTCCTATCACGTCGGATCGCGTTATGGTAGATAGACTAATTCGTGTGACATTACTCAAATTTTAGAAAAAAAATATAACGATAATGAACATAAGTGGGTCAGGAAAAATGTATATAATAATTTTATGATTTAAGTGGCAATCTTAGAACCTAGTAATCGGATGGTAATTATTAAAGTAAGAGGGTTAGGTTATGAGAATAAATTACCTTAAAATGCTTCTATGCGTACTCAATCAATGTTTGCAAAACGTTCATATTAATTATAGAAAAAACTGACACATAAAAATTTAAGGCATAGCTGTTGAAAAAAGAATAAATTACCTTAAAATGCTTCTATGCGTACTCAATCAATGTTTGCAAAACGTTTATATTAATTATAGAAAAAACTGACACATAAAAATTTAAGGCATAGCTGTTGAAAAAAAAACTGTTTTTCATTTCCAGAGTTTCGTTTTGTGAATAGTAAAAGCATTGCAGAATTGTATAAATATTTAACCATTAATGTTATGTTCGACAATGCTCAACGCAAATACGTGTGAACATATCGACAAAAAGCGCATGAATTTTGAAAGCAACATTTGACACCTGTGCAAAGGTCACTCAAATTCTAAGCCTAAAAGGTAATCCTTTAATTGTCAGCGCTGAAGGTAGTTCTCAACATCGAGCAAGACGAATACGTTCGCAACCGCATGGGCCAGGCTGCAGGAGTACGCGTGGTTGTTCATGACCAAGTCAAAATGCCCTTTCCTGAAGAAGAGGGAGTCCTTGCGCAGCCGGGATTATTGACGTCTATAGGGGTGCGAAAGGTAAGGTGTTTGTTAGGAAATTGATGACTTCAACCTTTAAGATTTGCCTCCGTTTGTCCGTTTAAGGTGTTTGTTAGGGAATTGAGGACTCAAACCTTTAAGCATTTAGTCCTTGAACCATAGGTGGCGTATGTGTAAGTTAGTGTATGACCAGGTGAAAATGCCGTTTCCGGAACAGAAAGGAGTTCTCGCGCAGCCGTAGTTATTGACGTCTATTGTGGTGCGAAAGGTAGGGTGTTTGTTAAGGAATCGAGGACGAAAACCTTTAAGCATTAATTGCTTGCGTTATATGCGGCGAATGTTTGAGTTGTAGTGCATGACCAGGTCAAAATACCCTTTCCCGAAGAAGGGGGAGTATTGGCGCAGCCGGGGTTATTGACGTCTATTTGGGTGCGAAAGGCAATGTGTTTGTCAGGAAATTGATGATTTCAACCTTTAAACATTTACTCCGTTTGTCTGTTTTAATGTGTTTGTTAGGGAATTGAGGACTCAAACATTTAAGCATTCAGTCCTTGAACCATAGGTGGCATATGTGTGAGTTAGTGTATGACCATGTGAAAATGCCGTTTCCGGAAAAGAAAGGAGTTCTCGAGCAGCCGGGTTTATTGACGTCTATTGGGGTGCGAAAGGTAAGGTGTTTGTTAGAAAACGGAGAACTCAAACATTTAAGCATAAATGCTCTAATTAAATGCGGCTTATGTGTGAGTTATAGTGCATGACCGGGTAACAATGCCGTTTTCCGAAGAAGACGGAGTTCTTGCGCAGCCGGGGGTTATTAACGTCTATTGGGGTGCGAAAAGTGAGAAGTGATATCGGACTTTAAGTTTGGTCTTTGTAATAGCTTAGACGCATTCATACCTGCAAGCATTGCGTCCCTGGGTCCCTAAAGGTGAAAATGGCGTTTAGGGAAGGCGGAAGGTGTTCTAGCACGGCCCGGACTATTAACGTCTATTGGAGTGCGAAAGGTTTGGTGTTTCTTTGGAAATGGAGGCCTCAAAAATTTAAGCATGGATTCCTGAAATTATAAGCGGCGTGTGTGTGAATTGTAAGAGCCAAGACTCATTCATACATGCAAGGAGTTCCTGCGCAGCTGGGGTTACTGACGTCTATAGGGGTGCGAAAGGTAATGTGCTTGTTAGTGATTTGAGGACTCGCACCTTTAAGTAGTAAGTCCTTGAATTATATGCGGCGTTTATGTGAGCTGTAGTACATGGCCAAGTCAAACTGCCGTTTCCTGAAAAGGAAGGGCTTCTAACGTTTAGATAGGTGTGCGAGAGGTAAGATGTGTTATCAAGGTTTCAACCTTTGTGATAAAATGGATTCAACCGCTTTTGATTTTAGTCCTTCAAATTGTGATTCCTTTATGTGACGTCAATACAATAGGGTTGCGAAAGATAGGTGAGTTTGAAAATGAGGTTTTGGTCAATTTTTGCAACGCCCGGTGCAGATCTAGAACAAAATGAACCGAGGACGCAAATAGAATGAAATATAAAGCACCGAGAGTGGTGATTTTGACATTAGGTAGAAAATACATTACCAAATAGTATGAAATATAGGGTGTGTAACTTTATTAGGTTAAGAATGTTTAAGTTATCAAAATGTAAATACATATACATTCCGATGTCATATAAGCTATATTGAAGAATCGTAGATTACTTTTGGTATTAAATATTCATTTCTTTTCCATCAAATATTTTCAGATAACTATTGACCGCAAAGGAAAGCCATATACTTCATGCGTAAATGTTGAAAAGAAAAACCTGAAAGATAACGTTTATGAAGAGCACTATCCGGTTAAATATACAAATATGGTAAGTTATAAGTTTGTAGCTTCCTTCTTTGGCAGTGAGATCCTTTCGGTGTTATTTAAAAGAAGTTTTAATCATATTGTATTTATACCGTATTATTTTTGGAAGCATTTTGATCCATATTGAAATATGAGTAATTAGATATTCATAGCTGTTCTAAAAAGTATATACGCATGGTCCAAAATATAAAAAAATGTTTTTTTATTTATGTAAAAATATAGAACTAGTCTTCCGATTTACTTGATTTCGTCTTGAATATCCAGGCTTGTTATAAAACCTGTTACCAACGCAACGTGATAAAGCAATGTGGTTGTGCTTTCGCTGGTTTGCCTATGAGAGGGGAAGCATTTGGAAACCGCGAGCAAATATACGCTTGCAGTTCGACAAATATTGAACAAGGTAACAATTTGCAATGTAAAAAAGAGGAATTCTGGATTGGAAGAGCATTGAGTTTTTTTTAGTCAACCACCATATTCTTTTGTTAGATGTCAGATGTGACAAATCAACGTTCGTACAATGTGCTTATTTGATACTTTGTAATAATGTACAATGTATTTATCGTTAAAAGTATATGAAAACAAATCGGCGCTCTTTCAATGAAATCTCTATACGGCGATCAATTTGTTCAATTCATATTGCTCAAGCTATGACGTAGATACGACATAATATATTCGATCAAGTTTCAAATTATTTTTGATTTGCTGGTGCATTTGTCGTAGTTTAATATCGGTTGCATTTCAGATGATTGTCTTTATAACGTGTCTCGACAGTACGCACTGAATATGCTGGAATGTCACTGTAAAAATCCATGCAGGCAAATAAGTCTCATATTAGTAATATTTTAAGAAAACAAATATTTTAAATTAATGTTTCTATGCATATGCTAACAACAAACGCTTGGACCCAAACCCGTCCCTTATGCGCCCGAGATACATAATAATTATAAGTCCCTCATGGTTATAAAGTTACACCTTTTAGCCATCGGCCATTTAAGACAATGGTCGAGAATATAAATAACAACTTATTATACGCAAAATTAATTTCATGAGATGGATAAATATTTTTTTGCTGGCATTTCTTTAAATTTCAGTGAAGAATATTATTCAACAGAAGTGTCCCATTCCAGATGGCCAGCTGATAAACATGCTGTAAGTATGTGTCTATTTATATTGATTTTTATTAATTTTCATATTAATCAAATCTTTGTAAATTGATTTTCGTCCACATGTGTTAACGAAAATCCACATAATCAACTTACTATTTACTTGTCAATACCTTTATTAATTTTATACCTTACTTTTCGTTTTAATAATGCGTATAATTTATATTCAGGATGGATTCCTTTCGGATCACATCGACCAACTTTGGAACCTTATAAACGACAGTGATTCAAAGAAATATGAAGATAATCTTGCAAAAGTCGAAGTTTATTTTGAAACTTTTCAATTTGAAAAGGTTGTCGAAGTTGCTTCATATAAAGTAAGTGTTGTCCTTAACTGTCAGCTACCTGGTCATTCTTATGATGCCTTTGATAAATATTTGGTTTGTGATGTGATCTCCATAAAAATCTAGTTTTGCTCGTTTTTTTCATAACCATCTTAAACAACCTTACATTTTCATTTACACTTATTATAAAATCCGTTTTACAAGCAGATACATAAACTAGTATATATTCATGATTAAATAAAGGTAATCAAGCAGTGTATACAGTAAAACTGGTCTTATCCGAAGCGACCGATTTACTAAGGTGCCCGGCAAAACCGATTAAATAGTGTATAAATTAAACAGTGAAGCAGTAACTGGGCAACTATCTGGCTTATCGAGTGTGTTTAGTCTATCTTGTTCCCCGGTACCACTATTTCAATAAAATTGGATTTCATTGTAGGATTTGGTCTTCATAAGTGATGTCGGTGGTTCGTTCGGTCTCTGGATTGGATGGTCATTTATCACAGCCTTCGAGTTCGTAGAGCTGCTCGTCGATATATTAGTGCAGATATTAAGGCGCCGGTTTTCTAATAAAGGTAGTGTTCGACCATTTCTGCAAAATGTCATCCTGCAGTTGATCCAATGATAACCGTTTAGTAAAATGTGTATTTAACCAGACCTAGTTGTGAAAATAGCACTGTAACAAAACAGCAATTTCTAACGTTGTCAGAACATTCACGTATCGAGAATAGAAATAACACTTTGTTATCATTGATAACAGTACTAGATTCTAAAGCATATATGACTTTCATGGAAATATTTCTGCATCTGAATATATACCTTAAATTTACTTGAATTGACGAATCTAAATATACATGATATAATTGTATGTCCGATCACAAGTACATCCAGGTATGGATACCAAACCAGATCAAAAGAAATCACTTCATAATCTAAGGGTTTGCAGAAAAAGAAAAGAGCGGCGCAAAAATGCTATTGACCCTAGGGTGCCGAGGGAAGATAAGCCGCTAGAAAATGGTATGCAAACTTTTTCTACATTTCTATTTGGCAAGAAATGAGTATTTATATATAAATTATTTTTATAGCAAAAATATAAACTTTTTGAAAATGCTGCATCCTATATGTTGTCAAGTTATATGCATCACAAAGTACGTTGTATATGAAGAATAAAGTCATTTGTAAAAACCATCAGTCTGATTAGTTATTCTTGGTTTAAGTACTTTATGATGATGTTTTGCAGTTGAACATGTGGCTTAAAGTATGATTTGAAACCACTTCAATACTATTCCATCATATCTGTAATCGGAACCGGGGTCTTAATTGGTCTTAAATTCTAAAGATGGGTATGCTCAATTCGGACGCACTCTAATCTCGTTTTATTATTTGTGATTCTCAAGGTGTGATGCGTGAACCCCTGGATTCCGGACTAAGCAGCACATGCAGCATGACATCGGGGGTGTCCATTGACCAGTCTGCTGAATCAAGAGCTTGAATAATAAGAATTAGCTTCGGCTGTGACAAAAACTTACAAAGGCAGATTGTTTACCTATCAATGAAACATGGAGGTTATACAAATTATACTTGGTAAAAAAGGTGACATTTTGATTTATGACTGAGCGGAACTTCTCAAATAAGTAAACCAAAACTCATCTGTCAGCAAGATTCCTAGAACGTAAAAACAAATTGTATCAGAGATGTTCTCATTTGTATATGGAAGGCAATAATATGTAATTGGTATAACTGTATATACTTTCTTTGACTAATTTCATAAGAATTTAGCCAGATGATTCATAATGTTTATTAATAGAGATGCCCATGGTCCTTGTATTTGAATTCATTTTTGTTTATCATTTAAAATCAAAATGCTTTTTATTGTTTATAAATGTTACTTTTACTATTTGAGTCAAAAGCGTTGCATTTAATGGCAAGCTTGCTAGCTAGCTAGGATCGAATTTCAGGTATCTATCCCCATAGTTTTCCCTCACATCGTTTTCCCAAGCGATTCCGAGCTGGCTATAGAATTTCGAGAAAAAAAACTGTCTGCCTTAGTGATTTAGGCAAACTTGTGAATAGTTTTCTTTTAATATTTGCAACAAATAATAAGTATGTTTAATTAACATATCATTTTAATTGCTAGGAACTCTTCAATTAACTGTTATTCTTTAACTGTATATAAGTAGCTATTAAGTTGTACTCAACATATTTTTCTAAAATTATATTGCTAGCTATGGAGAGGTTGAGCCGAGATGAATTATGGAGTCAATTTCAAACAAATCGTATATGTCAATATGTCTGTGTCAATGTGGTGAAAGCAGTTTCAAGCAACATGTTAAATTCCTCAATTTGGTTCATTCACTTAAAACAAAAGTAACAATGAAGTTTATGACATTTTGAAAATGATTAATAAAAAACACTTGCTTTACGATCATTGAACATTTGCTAATGTTTCTAGGGGTGCTCAATACATCACATAAAACATCACATAAAACATGTTTAGAGAGTTTGTGCAAATTAGGGAAATCTGATTGATTTCCCAAAATTTGGGAAACAACAAGCCATGTGATTGGTTATATTTAATATAAACAATCACATGGCTTGTTACTGGTTTGTTTACATAATTCTGACGTCATTTCTGTGGAATTCCCATGTTCTCCCAAACTCTTCCAATATCACTCGAAATGAGCATTTTTGCAAAATTAAAAACTTTAATTTTGGTGTGTAAATAGCTCTTCCGTTTGTTGTTATGCCTTGGCTTGTTGCAAAATGTTACCTTCATAAAATTTTTAGTCGCTACAGTATGTGTATAATTGTCTGTATTTTCTAAATAAAAAAAGAAAATGAAGATATTTATGCATTTTATTTTTTACTAGTTCCATTTTTGGATCAGATTCAAATAATATTCCCAATTATCGCTCATTGTTTCGAACATTTTTAAACCCGCCATTTATGTAGGCGTGCAGATGAGCCTTTTGGCAGTTTTGGCTAGATTAGGCCACCGGAAATGGCCGAATTATGCGAAAATGTCCAAAAACAGCGGTTTTTCGAAACACGAGCTTTTCTAGGCTGTTTCTTTGTAACGGATGGTCGAAGAGACCTGGGAATAGGCTTATATGAAAGGTCTGTGGATGTAGATGTGCCTTTTGACATTTTTGGCCAGATACGACCACCGGAAATAGCCGAATTTGGCCAAAATGTTTAAAAACAATAGCGTTTTTTTTCGAAACATGAGACCTGGGAATAGGCTCTTATGCAAAGTCTCTGTGTGTAGATGTACCTTTAGACACTTTCGGCCAACAAGCAAATCTCGAACAATACGATCAAATATTGCAACTTAATTATTACTTAAGTCAATGTTGAACTAAAATCTGAAGGTTTCGTTTGCAGGGCTTCATCTACCCTATGGGATTGCGAGATTTCCTCAGTTTTAGAAAAAAAAAATCTCGCATTTTTAGGCCCCAACCCCAAAGGTTGGGGGCCTATAGATTCGGGGTGTCCGTCCGTCTGTCCGTCGGTCCGTCTGTCCGTCTGTCCGTCCGTCCGTCCGTCATCGATTCTTTTCCAGGCTGTAACTTTGTAACGAATGGTCGTAGAGACCTTGGAATAGGCTCATATGAAAGGTCTTGACCTGTAGATGTGCCTTTTGACAGTTTTGGCCAGATTCGGTCACCGGAAATGGCCGAATTTGGCCAAAATGTCCTAAATTAGCGGTTTTTCGAAACATAGGCTTTCCAGGCTGTTTCTTTGTAACGAATGGTCGTAGAGACATGGGAATAGGCCCATATGAAAGGTCTTGGCCTGTATATGTGCCTTTTGACAGTTTTGGCCAGATTTGGCCAAAGGAAATGGCCGAATTTGGCCAAAATGTCCACAAATAGCGTTTTTTCGAAACATGAGCTTTTCCAGGCTGTTTCTTTGTAACGGATGGTCATAGAGACCT
>LQRL01075866.1:11212-23194 GCA_001703475.1 Hydroides elegans
CCTGCAAAACATGGAATAATATGTAGTGCATTGACTCCATTGAGAAACAAGGATATATTGTTTGCACTTTAACATTGTGTGTTGTAGCACTGACGGGTGACAAAACTGACATTTAGATGATTCTGCAAATGTATTCAGTTATATTGTTGGTTTAAAACCATCATATTTCGGAGAAACTTACATTTGCGTTGGAGTAGATTCAACATATTTGATTGCTGCTTAAATAGCGAGTATTTTTATAGCGTTTATTGGAGAGCAATCAGGTTGTAGCATCACCAAACTATTTTCACATAAATTGAAATCTGGATATGGAGTAAATAAATCAATGCAGATAACGATTAAAAATGAAATTCGTGTGGTTTCATCTCGTTGTTGCGTTGGCATCTTTAGCTGTTGTAAAAAGTGATGGCAACAATTTAAGCTATAAGCAACTGGAGAAGGTATGTTATGTTTATCTGATCCTTATTAATTCAAATCATACTCTTTCGTTAATAATCTTATCTGACCACTTAAATAAATATATTTTGGAATCGCAAATAGTTAAGCACTAGCCTTATTGCTGCCATTAAAGTCTCGTCAGTAATGGATTTAATCCAATTTAATTTTGTGCCTTCCTCAAATTATAGTTCATTAAGTTTTTGCGCATTTTAAATTATGCTAGTTGGGCACATTTCAGATTATTAAATGTTTTAACAAAAACTTTCTTGAGTTTATGTCTCAATGCACGGAATCATGTACATCAAAGTGTACCTTTTCGTTTTAAAATAGCAACCCACTTTCTGCATGAGCGTAAACGCAACTCATTAGAAAACAAACTATTCCTACTGGACCATATTCTAATTTCATAAACATGCTTTTCAATTTTCAGAATGACAACGAAGCCCTTGATATAGATGACATAATCAACGATCAACCCATTCTCCATTCTCGACGCCGCCTAAAGCGTCATCTTGAGATCGATGTCAATGGAAACGGGGAGATTGAGCTTGAACCAGAACACGGGATATCGGGACAAGGTGGTGTTGCCAGGGAACGGCCTCTGGGAAGGGTGAGGAGGGCCAAGGAACCGAAAGCGAAGGAGAAAAGGTGAGTGGTTTTCTAATTTTGTCGAAAGAATATATCATAATTAACTTGTGATTCTTTAAAGGTTGAATAATTATAATTATTTATAGATTGATCCTCCTTTTGTATCATCAGTAATTAAACTAGGACATTGAATCAAGATTTCAACTTGAGCAGGTCTGATTTATTATGATCCATACATTCGATTTTTGTCTTTAAATTCTATATCCATTTTTGTCCTAGAAAAAAGAAGAAGAAAAACAGGCGAGGTCGCACTACCTTGGCGCCACCACCTGAGTCCTTAAACGATGATGACGTCGATGCGAGAGGTAGGTTTATCGACATTAACTTTGAAGACATCGAAGATGACATTGAGGGTCTGCTCGGAGGGCTTGGTTTAGACGCGGATGTGTCCTTTGAATTCGGTGGTAAGTTTGGTTTAATATTTATTTTATTTTATGTTTTTTTACGTTTAAATATCTTTATATTCTTTGTAAGTGTTTATTTCGGAGGGCTTGGTTTAAACGCTGATGTGTACTTTGAATTCGGTGGTGAGTTTGGTTTATTATAACATGATGCAAGAGTTTTTTTCTATGTTTCTTTGTTAGCTGAAACCGTTTTATATTCTGCAATACCGACACGCTACGCATTATAATTTATGCAAATGAGGAGAGGCTAATAAGCTCATTTTTAGCGAATGCTGCAGTAAAGTTCCTCCATATTTACTCCACACAAGTATTCAACCAAAACGTCATAAAAAGTTATTATCATGAGTAATTGTTCCCATTTTTTTATACAGTTCGAATCTTAATGTATTTATGCACTATTTTCAACTGTTATAATAGCGATTAAACACTCCTGGTCGTTTGTATAGCTGATTTAGAGCTTAGAAGAAACTATTACGTTTTGTAATAGTTTCTTCTTCGCTCTAAATCAGCTATACAAACTCACAGTCGTGTTTTATCCCTATCATATATAAGTTTTGATCCGTGTGCTCTGTTTTGAATGGGTAACCTTTATCATCCATAAAAATTGGATATAAAACAATGAGAAAATAGTGTAAATAAAGCTAAGGCTAATTTAAACTAAGTGTGTTTACATTTAGTTTTGTTGTGTCGGGATAGAAAAAAGGCAGTTTAGAAAAAATCGGAATGCTTGATTTGCCGTTAACGTTACATGTAGTTTAAATAGGGGTCTGTATCTCGGTCTCGGTCTAAAACCATGGTACAATATGGCACCAAAAATACTACTTTTCACAAACGTGGGTAGATAGCGATTTTATTCAAATGTCACATTTCAAAATAGTTTTATCAATCAGACCCGACTCGATTTCTGAATTCCTATTGCACTGGGACCTACAAGTTAGATTGCAAACTACCATTACATGCAATCACAACCGTGGGTTGATGGCAATTTGTTTACGGGAGACCTGAGCAAGTGATAAGGACTTTCTGTAGCGAAGTCCTTCTTTAGTACCCGTATAGCGTTGTAAAACAAATACATAATTATCAATGCAAAATCCAAAATCTAAAATTGATTAAATATTTACAAAAAATTGAAGCAAACAAATATCATGTGCTAAATGCATGAGTCAAAGCATTTTTTTTTCAATTTTCATATGTATGCCTTACAGTATAAATTCTGATATCGCATGGTGTTTAAAAAAAATGACTCTGGGGTGATAGATTGAGAATTTAGACTTGTTACTCCTGAAAAGTCATGTGTTTGCAGGTAGAGGCCATAAGGAAAAGAGCAAGGAAAAGAGCAAAGAAAAGGGACAT
The DNA here is from genome assembly GCA_001703475.1 of Hydroides elegans. Classification (NCBI taxonomy): domain Eukaryota; kingdom Metazoa; phylum Annelida; class Polychaeta; order Sabellida; family Serpulidae; genus Hydroides; species Hydroides elegans. The sequence continues at coordinate 14,056 of LQRL01075866.1, forward strand.
AAGGAAAAGAAAAAGGAGAAGAGCAGTAAAGAAAAGAGTAAAGAACATAGTCACTCACAGGAGGATAGTGATTCCAACTCTCACAGCTCGGAGGAGGAAAACTCACATGAGCTCGAAATCGACAACAACGTAGTGTCGGGTCAGATATTTAGGTATGGAAAGTCTCATTGCATGAAATAATCCATGTATGTTTATGGTACTGTCAGGTGGCGTAGGTCTTAACTAACTGGAACTAATTGCACTGGTTCGGCTAAGGCCTACAATAAAAAAAAAATCAAATGAAGTCTTTATTTCTAAACCATTTACTGGTGCTATGTTCTCATTGCATGCAGTTATCAATGTATGTTTATGTTGCTGTCAGATTGCGTGGGTCTTTGGACGTCTCGGAAGTTCGGGTGGAGGTCTTACCGTACATGTTGTTACTCACCCACTCGCAAAGTTGTTAAAAATGTAATATAACATACATGTATGACATTGAATTATCATTGTTTTCTTCGAACATTTTTTTTCCTCCTAGATTGCGTGGGTCTTCAAACGTGTGGGAGGGGCGCATTGAGGTCTGGTCGGGCAGCCAATGGAATTCCATCTGCGTTGATATCATGTCAGACCACGCGGCGGCTCTTCTGTGCCACAAACTCGGATTCCCGGGGTAAGTCCATTAAACAAAATTAAAGTATATTTTTATTAAATTCTAAAGCATTCCCAAATAGGTATCCGCCCAAAAAAATTTACCGGTAGCCAAACATTTTCCACCCGTAAAGTTCCAAAATTGAAACACGGCCAAAAAGTTTCTATCGGAAAGTTTCTAAGCTCGAAACACCTTGGATGTTATATAAAGGACCGTTATACCTTATATAAGGTCATGCACAGTATTGTAAATTGACTGATTGTGGTGATTTTAAAATCGCAAGAACCTCCTCGAACCCATTGAAGCATTGAACCGAGTGACAATTTCATAAACTTCTTGAAAGCTTTACTGTTTTTGTTGTTGTAAAACGGAATTGAGCATTATGTGAGGTCCGCTTATATTGGAATAGCCCCTTGCATAAAGGCACAAAGTGATATTTTTGCTGATTAGAAAAAAAAAAAACGGCGACGTCGCAGAACCGAATTGCACTCTGTTGATATAATAAAATATATAAAAAAATAGTGTGTCTAAACTATAATTTTATTTCTAGTGGCATGGTGGCCCTAACCGAGGGTTCAGTCTACAGAACAGAACCAGTTGAAGGTCAAATCGACCACGTGGAATGTCCTAATAACGCCGTTGATCTCAACCAGTGTATTCTTGCGCAAACAGGGGTTGGCTGCTATAGGACACAGGGCCTGCGCTGCCAGGCGAATACTGGTACTTTAGTATATTGTGAATTATTAAAAACAAATATACATATTGATAAAAAATGAAACGTTTGGATACATGTATTTCACACTTGCATATTCAAACTTTACATGTAGTCAATCATTCCTAACTTTTATAAGTTTGAGTAGTGAGTTGAAATAAAGTTACATGATTTTGATGGTTAAGATCTGTTATAATACAACAAAGGGGCTATTTAACTACTAGTCATTAAAATCAAAGGAACTTAGCCATTCCATGTTTATATTGCAATTTATTAGGTATACATAGACTAAACATCTACGAGTTTATGAACGACAAATTATACGCAAACATACAACAAAATATGCTCGTATATTTTGAACTCGACTCAGCCTACATGTTTGATTAGATATACTTATAAATTCAAAAACGAAGTTGTTATGTTTCTAGAACACACACAAAGGACTCTAGAGCAAATAACGGAATGATGATTGTAGATTTAAGCATCCGAAAAGAATTAAAGAAAAAATAAATAAAAAGCAAACAATACTTATGATGAGAAATGTCACATAAATTCCATAAAAATGTGAATTTTGTTAAACCCACATGCTGATTGATTCGAATATAGACAATAAACCAAAGTAATGTTTAATAATTTAAGTAAATACCTAACAGAGAATATTTATTTAAAAACTATCATGAAAAAAATATGAATCATAAAAAAACATTGAAAAACAATTTTCAAATATTAATTTTATTCACTCCAGGTTGCCCCGGCGGTTGGGAATCCTACGACGGTCTTTGCTACAAGGTATTTTTCAATAAGTACAACTTCGAAGCAGCTCTTCGTACGTGCGAGCGCCTGGGCACCCACCTTGTTAGTGTCCAGAACCAAAAGGAAAATGATTTTGTGTCGGATCTGCTCTTTTCCAAGCAATACAGAGGTATCATTTTGTCAAACTGACGTATTTGATTGATATATTCTTCTTGTGTATGGGTTAGGTCTTTAGCGATTGCATATGACATTCAAGAGTCATATTTATGTGTCATATTTTTGAAATCGTTAAAATACACTATCTAAGCATCATAGAAGTCTATACTCGCCCTTTTGTTGGGCCTCAACCTATCTTAGATGCTTATAACTTTAATTATTTCTCTTTACTCATTGGTTTCAGAAAACTATTATAAAGCACTTATTTTTTGTAGCCCTCGTTTTGATTTCATTTTGTACTAGGAGACAAGAAGTACTGGAGCGGCGGTATGAGGGAAGTGAGAACTGGAGGAGGACGCCAATTCTATGAAGTAATGGTGTGGAAGGGAACACCACATCCCTTTGAATTCCTTAAATGGTTCCCAGGTATAGGGAACATACTTTTATCATAAACTGAAATTGTCTATTAGAACTCGAAACAGGATACCTAGAATCAGACTGATACATGATTTAGATTTGTAACAAATAATTTAAAATATTATTTAAAAATGTCAATGGGAACTTTGATACCGACAAATGTCCAGCCTCGAGAAAATGTGATAAGAGGAAAAGTCCCAAAAAATCATTTTCAAATTGTACCATTGGAGCCACACATATATTAGCCTCTGTCAATAGGTTTACGTTGGCTTTTCTCGATTATAAATCTGAATATGAATCGATTAAGTCACAAAGAAAGATGTTAAGAAAATTAAATCTATCATACTCATAGTCTATTTTAATACGTCATTATTATTCCAGGTTTCCCTCCATACGGCGTTGGTTTTGAACCGAACAAAGGTGACGGAGACGACTGTGTAATGCTTGCCACCGAGTATGAACTAGAAGGTTATGACCTGCAGCAAACGACGTACGACGTTGGCTATTACTTTTGGGCCGACACTGATTGCGATACCATGCTGCCTTTTGTGTGTCAGCGACAGGCCCTGCCTTCAGAAACGGGTAAGGGATGGGTTTATTTATTTATGTCTTTATTTGAAAACTATTCAACTCGAGTTATTTATGAGGAATTGAAAATCAAATTAAGTTCGTCCTTATTGTATGTCGACTCAAGGCTCTGTCATCGGAAACAAATGACTTTTTCCAGTAATAATAATGTTTTTTTTAAAATCAACTTCACAATGTCTTAAATTTACCATTGTATAAAACACACACACGTCAACACAACAATAGTAATATATTCCATTATTTCTTTTTATAAAAAAGTTATATATCATCTTGTGGACAGATTGCTACACCGGCGATGGAGCTGATTACCGAGGCAACGCCACCCGCACTGAAAAGGGAACCAAATGCATCTCGTGGGAAACGCCCGAACTCAGTGTCAATGCAGTGTCGCATCCCAATCAAGTGAGTGAAATGTTTAATCGAGAACCATGTTTAACTTCAAGTGGATATTATTATTATTTTTGAAACGTTGACATATTTCACACTATAAAATACTCACTTAGGCTGTTATTAGCCACGGCTTGCGAAGCAAACCGGGGTTTGTGCAACCACTATGTCGTTATTGATTGATATATATAGTTATTTATTTATTTGTTTAGTTCGTAAACTTTTACAAAATTCGCTACTCCTACCTTGATAGTGAACCGATTTGAATGCAACTTTTTTTAAAACATTCTTTAGGGTATTGTCTCTTCAGGGTGTGCTAACGTAAGCAATTGTGCTTATATAAGCACTTCAAAAAAATAAAAACATTTTCGGGATAACTGCCTTTAGCAACTTGTTGCGTTAAGTGAGCGAAAATAAAAGATATTGTGGGTGTTTGTTTACGTCACGTGACCCACGGCAAAAGCTCAATAATAATCTTCATTTCTTTGTCTTTCATGTATCTCTAAATGAAACAGCGTTGACAAGCGAATGTAGAGGCACCAGTAAGATTAAAAATAAAACTATTTTTGCGATGTGTGGTTTGCGCTTCTGTATATTTTGCGTTTTACATACCATAACAACCCGTGTATAACCCACACCCCGTGAAAATAACGAATTATGTTTCGAAATCCGGTGTATAACCATCACCGATGTATAACCCGCATTATTTTTTTATTTTCTGCAACATGAATGTTTTACTCTGTTACCCGCGGGTGACCCCATATAAATGTTGAGAGTGATGATCCATCCTTTGTTAAACATGTAATGAATAACGTTAATGCAAAAGCTTGAATAGAATATAAAAATATATTTTCTATCGATCATTCATGAGAAAATGTTTACTATATTTTATATAAAAATCCGAAATCGAGCGGTTCATGTTTTCAAAATCGGTGTGTTACCCGCACCGTTGTATAACCCGCACTTGTGCTTAGGTAAGCTATCGTGCTTATACAGGCACTTAAAAAAATAATATCATTTTTGGTGTCCTCGGTGTAAGTGAGTTTACGTACTGAGGCAGGTGGGCGAAAATGCAGTCAAATGAAGATTTTCAGTCAAGTTTATTCTTATGTAGTTCGCCAACTTTTATTAAAAACGCTACTCTTCACATTTGTTGTCCGATTTTAAGTTTTTTTTCTATATCATCTTAGGGGTCTTGCCTCTTTATTTTGTGCTTAGGTAAGCTATCGTGCTTATATAAGCACTAAACAAACATGATTTTTGGTGTTCTCGGTGTAAGTGAGGTAACGTACTGAAGTAGGTAGGCGAAAATGCAGTCAAATGAAGATTTTAAGTCAAGTTTATTCCTTATAATTTAACCTTCTGCTGCTGTTAAGTGCATTTAAGTTTTTTTTTAAACAAAAAGTGTTAAGTGGAAAAACTTCGAAATAAAGGGGAATAACTAGGAAATTCAAAACCAACCTTCGAAATGTGATTGCTGTTTTTCGGAATGTTTGGATACGGATAAATTTTAAAATAAAAGTCAGGAGAAGTAAAGAAAGGCTGAAATAGAAAATTTAGAGCTAATAATAGGACTTAAAATTGACGTGTTTTAAATAAATCAATCGTGTAATATTCTTTATTTTTTCTTTCAGATCAGAGATGATGCATTCAAAGTATGTAAGTTGTATCAGTGTTCTGCTTATTGGAAAGGTTCTAGAACCGCAACTCTCCAGATATGTTATACTTATATTGGAATGTTTGAGCTGTTTGATTTTAATCGCTGATATATATGTGTATATATATATTTTCTTTTGTGATTTTGATTTTCGTGCACATTAACATTCTTTTAAGACCACATTTCTTCTTAAAGATAATTGCATATCCAATAAATGATTTAAGATTATGATGCTAAAGACATTAACACATTTATTTATTTTTCAGGTTCAACCTCAGATGTTCAGAAGGGCAAAGCTTAAGTTCCCATTTCATTTACCTTGCTGTGTTCTTAGTTTAATTAAAGTGTGAAGATTATGATTTAAACGCATTGTGTATGTATTATTCATTTCGCATGTGCGACGAGCATAATATATAAACAGCTAAAAGGTAGATTAAAACCTTAAATAAAATATCTTCTGCTTGCGCACATACAAAGTGAATATATTAGAGATGATTTGTTTTGTACGCCTGTCTTAAAAGAAGGGGATATGGGTCTTCTCGAACTGTAACTTAAAGGGGGGTCCCCGACTCGTTTACAAAACAAATATATGGTACGAGGTTTGCGGTATCTGTTTGATAAAGTTTGATGACTATATTGTTTACAGTTATTTTTATTTAATTTTGTAACTTTGTCATATTAATCTGTTTGCATAAAAGTTTGAAAAGAGCACAGCAAGGAAAATAGTTTTGGTTGTTTCATAATGCAAGTCATCAAGAACCAGTGGGAACGCATTATGAAATAGCCTTAAGAAGCACATAGTAATAAACTGTGGTTTGTTTCAGGTTTGATTGCTTGACGAGTGACCTATCAGCGGCTCCTCGGCTTACTAGGTGACGTCAAAGTGATAAGCTGGTCCTTCTAAGGATAGGCATGACGTAGCTCCTGGGATACCGTATATATTACAGTAAAGTGGATTGTGTACTTGTCGCCAACAGAAAAAGTCTTTGGAGAGAGGAATATTGCTATAGTTCAGACGCTTACCAGGTGATGTCAATGTGATAGGCTATCCCTTAAAGGATAGACCTGACGATTTTCAGAGAAACTTGTGAACGAAAAAAATTAACTCGTTGTTGCTCAAACTTCGGCATTTGAAATAGCATTTATAAGGGGAAGATACATTTTGAACTTTTCAATTATTCATTGACTAGTCCTATAAACACGATCCTATGCCAGCCATCCGTAGGCAGATACTATCAGTGATTGGATTATTGTGAATCAAACTACTGAAATCTGTTTAAAGCCGGAGAAAATCAGATACTGTATTAGCTGCAATGGAAACGTGCTGCAAACTCAGTTGGCAAGCTAATTCAAACCATTGCCAAACGTCGAGTGTTAAACTCTTTCGGTTTTACAAATACCAAAACCTAAAAAAAAGTCCGACCCGACTTGAACGCTTTTTTTCGAATTTTGAAGCTTTCGAATAGGGGGTGTTCGATAAAGCTGGACCTCGGTTTTATCGTCCGAAAGCGAGGTGATTCCACTTTTGCGGTTCAGGTGGATGATATTGGCTAACACTTTACGAACTGCGACCTCTGCTTGCTTGCGCGTCACGTGCTTGTGGAGTATTGAACGAACTGAAATCGTGACAAAACCCTGACAACCTCAAACGATACAAACTTGCAAGCATACGAACCTGACAAACTGCATCAAAACCACAACGTTACCTAACCAGGTGTTTCCTCGTCCAATCTGAACGCATAAGCGCATTGTTCATCTGTTCATACATCCACACACACATACATAATGCCACGAAGAGGAAGAAAATCGAAAGCTGCGCGGCAGCGTGAACAGATGAAAGCGAGTAATCAGCTTTCTAATTCTCAGGCTTCTGATAACCAACGCATCTGCCATTATCCAACAAAATCAAATGACTTAACTCCTTCTCGGAAAATCATATCGGGTACTATACATCAAGGTGACAAAAGATTTCAGTGTCCTGGTATACAATGTTCATATATTTCTTTTCTATCTTTGATCAAAATGACGGTAACAAACCCTTTCACATGGACTGCAAATGATATCGATGACTGTGTCGTAGAAGGAAATGCAAATTTTATGAAACACTGCCAAGTGCTTCAAACTGAGCCTAAGATGCTAATGGCAAATGAGCTACCAAAATCCATGGTTTTTGCACAGAATAACTTTGCATGCAAGCAGTCAGAAAGCGAAATACAAGTTGGTATTTTGAAACCAAATATGCAGAAAACAATGGAATGTGATGTGGAAAGCATTGCTGATGGAATAGCTGAGGTATTGAACAAATCAGAAACTTGTTTAGTTTTCTGTGGAGGTGTCACGATTGCAATAGCGAAGCGAGAATCGTATTTTTACGTGTTCGACTCTCATTCACGTGGGAAAGATGGTCTTTTGAACTCGGATGGCTCTGCTGTTTTACTTGTATGTGCCACTCTGAAAGATTTAATCACGCATGTTGAAACACTATTAATGCATTCATTGAAAATTCGGTCTACTGAACAGTTCGAGTTGGTACCGATAAAGATATCGCACAAACCTATTGGAGGGCCCGAAACAATGAACACTGGCTCAAACATTTCTCAGACAAATGAATGTTGCACCTCTAAGTGTGGTGACACTGTTGACGAATCAACATACATTTCAAATCAACAAAACACACAAAAAAGCAATGATGACCAAAATTCAGAGTTGCATGAAAATGCCATGAAATCATATTTCCAAGATCAACAAATGCGTGAAAAACTTTTTCAAGACCAGAGAACGGTAGAACAAACAGACGGGTCACGTGATAGAAAGCAATACATGAAAACGTATATGAAAAGAAAGCGAAAAATAAGAGAGTTCAAGGAAGAAGAAAACAAATCCGCTCGATCGAGAATGAAAACAATTCGTAGCACATCTAAAGGAAGAAGGATTAATAAAGAAAGATCTGCTATCGGGATGAGAAAGCTGCTTCAAAACAACGATGCTAGAATAAAACACAATCACATGTCGGCTGAAACAATGAGAAAAAGATTATGCGTTGATGAAGAGAGACTAAAACATAACAAACGCTGCTTAGAAAGCATGCGAAATATCTTGACTACTGACGAAAAAAGACAAAAACACAAAGAAAAATCGGCTGAGAGTATGCGCAAAATGATGGCAGACGCAGAAAAGAGAAAAAAACATAACGAACGATCAGCTAATTCGATGCGAAAGATGAGAACGAATTCGGAAAAAAGAGAAAAGCTTAGAGAAAACGCAACCAAATGTATGAGAGAAATGTTAACTGATGAACAAAAAAAGCAAGAAGAAAAGGAAAAATCTATCAAATCAATGAAGAAAATGCTTCTCAATGATGAAAAAAGGCAAACACACAGAAACAAAACCCGAGAAAGTATGAGAAAACATCTGAAGAACCCCAACAATCTCCAAATGCATCGAAAAAGAACTGCTGATGGAATGAGAAAAATACTTACCTGCGAACAAAACAAACAAAAACACAGAGAAAGATCGGCAAACGGAATGAAAAAAACACGAAAAAGAAAAAGGTATATTGACAATGAGTATATCCGGAGAAAAAAACGAAAAATTGGATTTACATTTTCAGAGGCTGTTGACAAATTCAATGAAGCCATTCAAAGTTCATGTTCATATGTTTGTACTTGTTGTCACCAGCTTTGGTTCAAACAGTCCGTTAAAACTTTGTCTTCGGCAACATGTTTTGATTCCTCCTTTCTTATGAAATGCGTAACCGGCTATCGTTCGGTTGGGAATGAGGAATGGATCTGTAACACTTGTTTGTGTAATATGAGACAGGGAAAGATACCTAAGCTTTCTG
>LQRL01075866.1:23204-38066 GCA_001703475.1 Hydroides elegans
TAAACTATCAGCCCTCGATCTCAATAATTTAGAGGAACGTCTCATATCATTGAGGATACCATTCATGCAGATTCGAGCTTTGAATAGTGGAGGTCAATTCTCATTGAAAGGGTCTGTGGTGAACGTACCAACGGAAATCGAACCAACCATTCGGGCTTTACCGAGACTACAAACTGAATCCGAAACGGTCCCAGTTAAATTGAAACGAATGAAAGAGTTCAAACACGCAGTTGCTACGGAAAATGTACGACCTGCATTTGTCATGAATGCATTAAGGACGCTTATGAATACGAGTGAACTTTACAAAGAGGCAAATATATCGATTGACGATGACTGGGTTATAAACAATGCAGCTACAAACATGGAAAATATTGCAAAAGAACCTCAAACAAATGACGATTTAGACACTTTCAGTGAAGTAGAGGATGACGTCCCTGTAATGACATTTTTAGTTGACCAGTCTTGTGATAAGAATGCGGTTATTTCTGTTGCACCTGGGGAAGGACAACGGCCGCTAAGCATCTACAAAGACCCTCATTCAGAGTATCTTTCATTTCCAACTCTTTTTTGTGGACAGAAGCGCCTTGACAATTCTGAAAGGCATACACCTGTATACTACAGCGATGTTTGTAAATGGGAATTGCGATGTGTTGATAGGCGAGTTGCGCTTCATATTCCGAAACTGTTTTACAAAATGAAAAAGTTACAGACGGAACAAGTTTGTAGTAAAGTTCACCTCGCCGTCAGACGATGTAAGACTAAAGGAAAAACCTTTACAGCTGGATATATACTGAAAGACAACATGGGTGAAAGCCTTGTCAGGTTAGACGAAGGTTATCGAATTTTCAAAACTATAAGAAATTCGCCTCAGTATTGGGAACAGCAAAAAAAAGATGTATTTGCAATGATTCGCCAGCTTGGTATACCGACGTTGTTCCTTTCGTTTAGCGCAAATGATCTACATTGGTCTGAGTTGATTGTTACTCTTGGAAAACTCGTAGACAATGCCGATTATACAGAGGCAGTAGCCGGAAACTCGTTATCATGGGAAACAAGGTCACGTCTTGTACAATCAGATCCTGTTACATGCGTAAGACACTTTGATCACAGAGTTTCACAATTCATTCAACTGGTACTGAAAAGTCCGAACAGTCCCTTAGGGGAAATGGAAGATTATTTTTATCGAGTAGAATTTCAGCAAAGGGGATCACCTCATATTCACATGCTCGTCTGGATTAAAAACTCTCCAAAATATGGCGAAGATGATGAAACGAACGTCATTGGCTATATTGACAGTGTATCCTCCTGCAGTCAAAATGTGTCACAAGAATCCAACGAGTACTTGACTATGCAAATGCACAAACATTCTCGATCATGCCGTAAAGAAGGAAAGCCCGAATGTCGATTCGGTATACCGTTTCCTCCTATGCGAGAGACCCTGATATTGCAACCCTTTGAAGGAGAAGATAGGTCCATCTATGAGAATCATTACAAAGCGGTCCAGGATAATCTCCTCGGGGTTGATGAAGGCACGACATTTGACACCTTTTTACATGACGTCGGACTGAGTGAAAGTGACTATATCAAGGCAATACAAACAAGCATCAAGAATGAAAAAATATTTCTTAAGAGAGAACCGTCTGCAAATAGGATAAATCCTTACATAAAAGACATGATAGACGTATGGAAAGGAAACCATGATATACAATTTGTTCTTGATGCATATGCTTGTGCAATGTATATTGTATCATACATCAATAAAAGTTCTAAAGGAATGAGCTCATTGATGGCTGAAGCTTGCAAAGAGGCCAGAAAAGGAAACAAGACTTTAAAACAATCGGTTCGACACATTGGAAACAAATTTTTAAACGCGGTTGAAGTAAGTGCACAGGAAGCAGCTTATCAGATCCTTCAACAGAACATGTCGCGCAAAAGTAGAGGTTGTGAATTTATTCCAACAGCTCCAATGGAAGAACGAACGTTCTTGATGAAAAGCAAACAAGAATTAGAAGCATTACCTGACGATTCAGTCGACATTGAGGCAGACAACTTAGTCAAACGATATTCTAGGCGACACATAGCTCTAGAAGGCTACTGTCTCGCCGACTTCGTTTCAAAAGTAATTTCTGTCACCGATGGTGCAAATGATAATTCGAAAGATAGAAATGATGATATTGAAAGTGGCAACGACATAACTGAATCTAATTTGGAAATCGCAAATGACATGGAAGCCTCACATAAAATGCGATATTCAGTTAGCGATGGCGATTATAAGATAAATCTCCGCTCAAAACCAAAAATAATAAGATATGTGAGATATAACCAAAGAACAGACCCTGAAAACTACTTTAGAGAACAACTGATGTTATTCTACCCATGGCGGGATGAACAAACCGACATTATAGGAAGTTTTTCTTCCTATGAAGAGCGATTCAAAGCAGTTCATGACCAAATAGTGAACGCAAGATGCCAATATGATTCAAATCCGGATTTAATCGAGAAGGTCGAACAAGCCGCTGTGACACACACAGTAGACAACTTTGATGAAGTATCTCCAAATATTGAAAGCATAGAAGCACAAACAAGAGAAACAGAACCGGTTCAGTCATCCCAATTCGAATTTTACCGACCGGAAACCCATGAGCATTCGCACTTTGATCTTGGTGCTGACATAGGAGTATCAACACACATCGCAAACGATGAAGTTGAACTGATACAATCTAGATGTAACGAAAGTGAATATCTAGAGTCATTAGCGAAACTTAACATCAAACAAAGACAAATATTTACTCATATTATTCACTCGATGACATTCAATCCAGAAAAACAACTTCGTGTGTTTATAACCGGTGGCGCAGGTGTTGGAAAATCACTTGTAATCTGCACGCTTTATCAGGCTTTGCATCGACTGCTATGTTCAAAAGCTGGCCAGGATCCTAATGACATACGAATTTCATTGTGTGCCTACACTGGTCTCGCTGCTTATAACATTCACGGCTCCACTTTGCACAGCTCTTTTTGCATTGAACCAAATAAAAAGCTTTTATACAAGCCTTTGTCGGATGAAAAAAGAAATACTTTGCGAACGAAGTTTATGCATTTGTCATTTCTTATCATAGATGAAGTTTCAATGGTTGGCACTGGAATGTTAAACTTCCTGCATTAAAGGCTACAAGAAATCAAAGGAAACAAAATACTTTTCGGTGGAGTTCATGTAATTTTGGTCGGAGATCTGTTTCAATTGAGACCAGTAGGAGACAGTTGGATTTTCTGTAGCAATGTATCTGACTACACACCATTAGCCCCGAATTTATGGCAAGAACATTTCAAAATGTTCGAGTTAACTGAAATTATGAGGCAAAAAGATGATGTCGTTTTCGCACAGCTTCTCAACCGAATAAGAGAAGGAAAACAAACAGCAGAAGACATGACTCTTATCTCATCGCGTTCTGTGTTACCTACAGAGTCTGAATATCGTGCATTAAAACATGAACTTCATTTGTTTCCATGTAATGCCGACGTCGATAGACATAACGAAATTTTGTTCAGTGAGTCATTAGCGGAAAAAGTTGAAATAAAATGTTGTGACACTGTCTTAGGCGAAGACTCAGAAGACGTCAAGAAAATAATTCTTCAACAAGTAAAAGGCAAAAAGGCTAATGATACCGGAAATTTGAGTGAGATATTAAAGCTTGCCGTCGGTTTACAATATGATTCTACTCATAACGTGTCCGTTGGAGATGGTATTTGCAATGGTACCCCTTGTGTGGTTCAAAAAATTCACTACATACAACAGAGTACGACACCAAGTTGTATTTGGGTGAAATTCTCAGAGCCAAACATTGGTCGAAATACAAGGAGAGAATACGTGCACTATTACCGAAAATATCCTGAAATATCACAAGAATGGACCCCTATATGGAGTGTTCGTAGAACTTATATGTTTCGACGAAAGGCTATTGTGCGGCAGCAGTTCCCACTTAAAGCATCTTCCGCTAAGACAATACATAAAGCACAAGGGCAAACAAAATCCTGTGTCGTTGTAGACATGTCAACCGGCTCACGCCCTCATCAGCATTATGTTGCTTTTAGTCGTGTCACCAGTTTGCAAGGATTGTATTTGCTAAATGGTTTCAAGGGAACCATTAAAGTGGACGATCACGTAGTCGACGAAATGAAGCGTCTTAGATCCGGAAGGTCTATGGAGTTGTCTTACGAGCCTAGTACAACAAAGCACAATGAATTTCGTGTAGTTTTTCAGAATGTTCAAAGTTTACGTCTCCATTTTCCACAGATTAAGAATGATAGTACTTTTACAAGTGCTGATGTGATTTGCCTGGCAGAAACGAGACTCTCTTCTAATGATTCAGATTCAGACTTTTCTGTAGAAGGATATCAACCAATCATTCGAAATGATCAAACTATCACACATGGATTGAGGCCGCCTCATGGTTTGGTGATGTTTGTCAAGCAGTCCGTTCAAATCGATTGTGTTGGAGCTATTTCTACGAATGATTTCGAATGTCTAGTTGTAGATGTAAACAGTCCAACTCACCTCAATCCCTATACAATCATAGATATTTATAAGGCGCCAGGCTGTAGTTTTGAAGAGTTCAAAGAACAAATTCTATCGCTTTCACAAATGCGAATCTCTGACAACCTCATCATAGTTGGTGATTCAATTTTGATGTTTCCAAAAACCAAAACAATAGGTTTCTGTCTCTTATGAAAACAGTGTTTCCGAAAACCCATTTGCTTCAAACCTTACCAACTACGCGGGAGTTCACAAAGCTTGACCTTTGTTTCTGTAGTTGCAACACAGTTCTTGCAAGCATTATCACATGTGTCTGGTCCTATCATCACACACTTGTTGTATCTTCATTTCAATCTAAATAAATGTGTGAAAAACCTTAAATACAAATCACATGCATATGGTAATACCATCATTCGTTGGTTATGTTTTAGTTCTTGTATTTCTTTTCCACTTGTCCCCGTGATATCTGCGGTTATTGCGGTTTTGACAAGTTATTGTTTAGAATTATCGAGCAATTGCGATACTCGCCTCTCGCACAGCGGACATATTACGAGTTACCTATTGAATTACGTTTCTATTGGCTTATTTGTTTTCGTTTTTGTACAGGAGTAAGCTAACAAATAAAAAGTGTATCTGCTTCATTCAAACTTTTTTTTTGGCGTTTTGACAATTTATGTGAGGTTAAGGTGCACACAAAAGGCACCTTAATCTCATATATCAACCATATCTCCGATATTCACCGTTACTGCAGACGACGGTGGATATATTTAGCTACAAATAAAGGACAACATGGCTGTTGGAAACGCCTGCTTGGTGCAGCATTTCTCCAGATTAACAGGTAAATCAATGAGACCGGTAAAATTAATGTATCAATTTATTTGAAGCCCTTGCAAGCGGTGGCACACTGTCCTTGGACAGTCTTGTTCATATTTATTACAAAATCATAACGTATTTCAGATACAGACTAAAACCCATGTTGAATAGATTTAACACAATGTTACAAGCACCACTAAATTAATTATTTCTAAAAATTTTCTCTTTGACTTTTGTATCCTTAGCCTTGGTGATCAGATCACAATTACTGAAATATCAAATACCGCACTTATGATAAAATAAGTTTTTTAATTTCTTTCTCATTTGCTATCTAATTTTTGCTAGGGCCTTGGCGATCACAATTTTTGTCGTAACCCTGACAACGATCAACGACCTTGGTGCTGGACAACTGCAGAAGATGGCGGCAAATTCGGATATTGCAACATGAGAGAATGCCCGGCATCAAAAGATACAACAACGCCTATGGCTACCACTACGCCTGATATCATTGACCCAACAGGTCAGTAGAAGAAGTTGTATAACTAATGATAGTTTTGATATCTAAATATGTTTGGATATCTTGAGCGGAGGTCCGACCTCGAATGATAAAACGACGTCTATTCCTACTACTACACAACCTAGCAACGACCCAACTAGTAATGTAACGGTTTGTGACTGAATGTTTCTGTATATTAATCCTATTTGCATAAATTTTTAAATGAGGGAATAATCATTCTTTGATCGAGCAAAAAAAAAAAAAGAAGATTTTCGACGGTCTTCAACAATCAAAACGTGTTTTAGTTTTCCATAAGAAAATTTATAGATGTAAACTTAACTAAAAAAAATGACATCGAATTTTAATGAAACTTGTTGATATGGTTTCTTTTGGTCTTCACTCTGACAAAAAGTCTATAACTGTGCTAAAAGAGTTTCCAGACGTGATGTCCGTAGCTTCTACTAATATCTCAGTATTTCCAAACGTCATCTCAACTATAAATTTTCTACCTTTTCCTTTTTGTGAGTCAGGTGCTGTAACTCTAACTCGACCTAATTTTGTAGCGTCAACATCGTCTGTGTATTCTACTGCTTTGGAAGGCTTGCGATTTAAACTATAAACCTTAACAAAAGTTTCCGTTTGGTTCTCCAACCAATTATATCTCTGTTTGACACTCGCTCCAACTTTAACCTCATCTCCAAAATTAACTAACGGAAAGAATAAATTATAGCATCTTTCTCTGCCGTCCTCGTCAATAAACCTTTTAGAAAAATCATGCTTAGTCGGACAAAATAGTGGATCGCCCTTAAGTCCATACGTTTTCCTGGCTATCCTGCTAACAATTTGATCTTGGTAATGACCGAACAAGACAGCTCCTTTTATTATAGCCATTTGAGCTTCCTGTGGTATGAGAACCTTGTGTCCAGCTTGTTCAAATGTCTCTTTGACTGCTTGTTGAAGGAACTTACTTTCACAGAAACCTCCAACCATGAAAATAAAGTCTATCTTGTCCCCATCTGCATTTTGGAAAACATCGTGCACTCCCTGTATTATATTGTCAATTGTTTCCATAAAGAGCTTTTTCACGGCTTCATGAGACAAACATATGCTACCAGATTGAAAACTGATTCCTCTGTCTGATGCGCTATTCAATGTCTTTTTCAGACTATTTCCCTGACGCAATGAAGCATATTTGCCCATCAGAGTGTATGGCAGTTCTACCTTCATTCTGCTCTTACCGTCATCTCGAATAATTTTCTTTGCTCGTTCAAATTTGGAAATGAAGATAAACCATGCCTCTGCTTCGTCTTCTTGGAATGATTCAATGAATCGTGAGCCTAATAGTTCTTTGAGCAAATTGACAAAGTTTTCGTTGACTCGGTTACCTCCGTATGGGCCTCCGTTTACTGCGCATATTTCTTTGACTTTGTAATCAAGAACTACTTCGTGAACAACCATGTCATTGGTTCCCCCTGAAAAAAAGAAAAGCCTACATTAATCCAACTGGGGATTTAATATTTTAAAATATTTGTTATAATTGATTTAAAGATTTGTTATGCCTTTAATGATATGTTTTTAAATATGCACTGAGGGAATATACCTGTATAATGTTAACATATATTCTTACCTCCACAGTCTAGGACTAAGTATCGTGTACCGCTAGGAAATGATAATTTCTCTGCTTTATCAAATTTTGCGAGGTCAAGATTTCTGCAGAAAAATGACGCAGCTTCGGGTTCTAATGCGATGATAAGTTGTTTCGAATCTTTAGATTTAATACATCCTGCCTGTTAATGTGAAAAACGAACTTGGTTGTATTCAATATATTTTGAATACATAGGATTAAATTATTTCTGATATGGTTAATTTCGCATTCTTTCTTTCGCCTACATTTATTTGCGCATTGAATTTTCCTGGTTTGTGTGCTTAGATACTTAAGCTTAAAATGCATTGTTTTACTGTTTGCAAAGCAAATTAATTTATTCATCGAATATCATCATAATACGTTAGTCAACAGTGCCTCACCCTAAAAGCGGCCTCCCTCATAAATTGCTTCGACTCTTCTCTCCAGATTGCTGGTACCGTAATAACCCAGCGAATCATACTTATATCCACCGACCTAAAAGCAGTAGATAAATGGTAACGTTTGCGTTTCACCTTGATCGAGCCTTGATTTCAAAATAAAGTTCAAGTATAAAATCGCCTCAATTATCGATGTTAATCTACATTAAAAAAAAGAGATGATGATTTTGAACATGGGCATGTTCACACGGGAATCGATAAGGCGTGGCAAGCGACAATATACATGTACTGTATGTTCTTTATATGCTCCTATCGCTAGTTCTATAAAGAACATATAAGTATTTTGCCGCTTGCCGCGCCTTGTCGCTTCCCGAGTGAACAGGCCCTGTTATATACGAGATAATTACTTATTCATAATTATGTTTGAAAATTTATTTGTAAATATTTCTCTACGTACGTTTCGAGTTCTTTGGAGATTTCCTCAATCATATGGTCCTTCAGATATTTCAAAGCAAATGTGAAAACCTTGATTGCAGGGGCGAGCTGTTGATCCTCAGAACACACTGTTGTTTTTGTCGTTATTTTCTTAAAATTAAAGATTATTCATAAATTTATTTTGATTTGCCTTCTATATGCTCAGTCCATGCAAAAATGATTTCATGTTTTTCGCAATTCATAAATTTAGTACATCCCAAATATCTGGCTTTTCAGTTTTCCTCGTTTTTTTTTATGGAAGCTATAATTGTATAAAAAAGTAGAACGATTTTATATCGCTTACATTCATAAATCATACCTCTTTACCGTGAAGCATCATCTTGAAATTACGATGAAGGTGTTTCTCTCTCTGCCCACCCACGGCGCCAAATTCATCTTCATCTTCCTCAAGATACATCTGTTCGGCCTCAAATCCAAAGGCTACAAATTCCTCATTTTCGTCTAAAAGTACGGATGTCGGGGCTTTGTATGACTGCAAAATACAGACATCATATTATCATGTGATTATGACAGACGGCTATTTTATACATGTACATCAGTAAGATAGTCAACATTGTATATATACATGTATATAAGTGTTCACTAATATATAAAAAACTAAAGTTTTAAGCAAAGAGGCGCCGAGTTGGAGATAAAATTCCAGCTTCTTGACTATCCGTATTTTGTTTTGATTCACATTATTTAAATTACGGATAGAAAGTAGTTTAGTAGTTGAGAGTTTTATATAATACCATGAATATACACATTGTATATTGTTCAATACTCACTAGATATCCCTGCACATCTCCCCAGTTTTTATTGAGTTTGATATCCTTCTCTGCGCTTTTAAATGAGAATCCATATCCACTGAACGTTGTGCCGAAATCTATTCCCGCAACCATGAGATAATCGCCTGCATTTGCCATGTTTAATTTTCAGATCCAGTTTCGTGTATAGTTTTATCTGCTGTATAAAAGAATAACTATTGAAATCATTTAGGAATGGGTTTCAAACAAAAGTTAATTTTAAAATTGTGGATATACTATTTTATTCCCGATGTCTTGTCGCCGACGTTGGGTGATAATTAGTATGATTGCTGATAAAACCATCTCAAACAATATCGATATCAAAACATAATAAAGCGTGATCCTACCTTTACTTTAACGAAATGTTATCCACTACCTTTTCTCCATTTTTGTAATTTCGTCGTCGTGATTTTTTATTGTACATACCTGAAACTTAATCTTGATAATGTCTTGCCATAAAAACTTCCACCAAGTTGTTTACAGCCTTATCTTTATGGTACAGCCTCATCATTTTATTTTCCTATCTATTATTTCATATTATACGCTCGTTGATTTTCTACAAAAAATGTAACGACATATTATTTGAAAACTGACATAAACGCCTTTATCTATTAACTCCTTGAATCCGTCGATAATGTTAAGTTATACGTATAGATTTAAGCTGAATGAAGTCGGTTTCGTTTTCGCCTGTGAAAACTAAGGTGAATGCCATTAATAGATATACCGTGTACATGTACATATACGGATCAATAGATCATATGTCAATGATTATGAAGTGATCCGGAGATAAGTTAATCAATGAAATACCATTAAGTTCTGCTATGTGTATCATCTACGTAAAAGTACAGATACATGTAGGGCATATCATTTATATTTTAGATGCATATTAATAACCACATTGGAAGACGGTCGTTCGAAGCATTGAGCGTTTGAATATTGAAATCCGTTTTTTTCTCCGCCTGTAAAAATATAAATATTTTCTATCCTTTTCGTAATTATCCCCCGTGAAAACGAGGGGATATAGGGTTGAGCTTGTCCGTCTGTCTGTCCGTCCGTCCGTCTGTCTGTCTGTCTGTCCGTCCGTCCGTCTGTCTGTCCCGCTTGATATAGGGTACTTTGTGCACGCGAGTTTGGTATGAAGGAGTTGAGCTAGAGCTTTCAAATTTTATACACGCATAAACCAAGGTCTGAAGTCGTGCCTCGTCAAGGTTTTATCTCGATCGGTTGAAAATTGTCGACTCTGGAGCACTTTAAAAATTGTCGATTTTAATCATTTTTACAGATGTCAAGCTCTTTGTGCAGGCGAGTTTGGTATGAAGCAATTAGGCTATACCTTTCAAATTTAATTCTCGTATAAACCAAAGTCTCAAGTCGTGCCTCGTTAAGGTTTAATCTGGATCGGTTGAAAATTGTCGATTCTGGAACACTTTGAAAATTGTCGGTTTTAACATTTTCACCCGATGTTAAGTTC
Organism: Hydroides elegans; assembly: GCA_001703475.1. Lineage (NCBI taxonomy): Eukaryota > Metazoa > Annelida > Polychaeta > Sabellida > Serpulidae > Hydroides > Hydroides elegans. The sequence continues at coordinate 33,821 of LQRL01075866.1, forward strand.
ATTGTGCACGCGAGTTTGGTATGATGGAATTGAGCGAGAGATTTTTAATTTAATACACCTATAAACCAAGGTCTGAAGTCGTGCCTCGTCATGGTGTCATCTCGATCGGTTGAAAATTGTCGATTTTGGAGCACTTTAAAAAGTGACTGGTCTCGTCAGTTCAAGAGATGTCTTCAGAAAAAGTGAGTGATGATGCAAAATGTTAATTACTCTGTTTTTCCTTCATCGCATGATCTTGTTTATTTGCAAAATAGTTCGTCATTTCCAAAGTTAATTTAGTAAAAACTGATCATCCTGCATATACGCATTGTTGAAGTTCACGGGGGATCCAAGGTCACTGACCTTCTAGTTTTACTTTGGATCTTATGTATGGATCTCGATATGTTGGACATTGTTGTGTAAACACTGACCGCCTTGCGATGCCCTTCCGTTCAAGAAAAACTTTGTAAATTGCACCGCGCTTTAACGATTTAGAAATTATTCAGCCTGAACATTTTCGCTCGCTGATCTTGCCGATGGAGTAACAGCTCACAGATACTCAGATTTATTCGAATGAAATGTGGTCCATTATGATTATTATTTCAGCAATTGATATTTGAATACAAACTTATGTGAAATATAATAAATCATGTTATTGATTTACATGTACCGAGCATGTTCATTGTATTTCTAACGGACAACGTTGAAACGCTTATTGAATGAGAAATTCATAAAATTGTGTACATGTAGGTAAATAATATTTTCATTGTATTTTTCCAGAGTGTTACACGGGAAACGGAGAGGACTATCGTGGCACCTCGTCAGTGACCGAGAAAGGAACGCCCTGTGTCTCCTGGCAAGACTCGCCTTATGTCAACCCTCAGAATTATCCCAATAAGGTATATAACATGTCAAATATATTATTGATGAAACTCTTTTGCTCTGAACACGTTAACCAAAAATGCATGATTGCACAAAAAATCAGAAAAATGTAAGACTAAATTCAATTGGATTTCCTGACACATACCACTTAGCTTTTGTAGTACCTTTTACTCTCAACTACAAAGCCTAAGGTTAAAAATGTACACTGGTTTTACCATTAAAGCTTGAAATGCCTTACCCAGCTACTGTAGAAACCCGTACAAACTGTTTTAAAATGTTGGCCCACATGTTGTCTTACATTTAAAGCTACATGTTAATGAATATTTTAGATATAGATTTCAGTTCTCGGTCTATTTGTAGGGTTTGGGCGACCACAGCTACTGTAGAAATCCGGATGAAGACGACCGTCCGTGGTGCTATGTGAACCACGAACTGAAGCTTTATGGCTATTGCCCACTGTCCATCTGTGTCACCACTATGCCACCTGGTGAGTGATTTCAGGAATGCACCGTTATTGTTAGTGCGACGTTAAAGTTTATTTATGAATTGAAGGCAAACAAAACACACTACAAAACACACTTTGTAGTCTCAATTTGTTCTTAATAAATCAATTATTAAAAGCAACGAGCATTTTACGCCGGCACCGGAGTATTCACTTGATTTAGCAACGTTTTACCACGTTTTTAAACGAAGTTATTATACCAAAGTACATTTGCAGCGAAGATCATCAAAAATGTAGCCCGTCCTTTTTCCCTTTCCGTTGTTAACGCTTATTGGTTATACAGTTGCTGAGTATATAATTTCTTTTTGTATATCACCAGAGATGCGGTGCTACTATGGCAAGGGCGAGGACTATCGGGGCACCTTTGCCACTGCACTTGGTGGGGTCACTTGCGCCAAGTGGACTGATTCGCGCAGTATCAATCCGACCACTCATCCCGATGCCGTATGTTTCTATTTCCGGTTAACAACCTTACAACCTCTAAACAAGTAAACAACGAAACGCCTTAAATGACATACAAGTTCCACTTGACCGAGATCTCCAAAACGACAATTAAGATTGGTTATATTGCAAAAATGAAAATGAAAGGTCCTTCTTATGACCTAAAATCAAAGCAAATGCTCACAAACCAACCAAACTTTCAGCCAAGTTTATTGGTGCCGGTTGATAACCCTGTCCCTAGCCTTGCCTCCATTTACACCTTCCAGCTGATGTCTCCGTATTTCCCCATATGTTCTTTTCTCCTAAACGGGGAATTAACTCATCGAATTTATGTCTTTGTAGACCTATTTACATGTAATATCGTCATACTGGTTATTTTTGTAGGGCCTTGGCGATCACAATTACTGTCGCAACCCCGATAGCGACGCAGCGCCCTGGTGCTGGACGAATCCGGAAACATCGAGCTGGTCATTGTGTGACATGAAAACGTGTGATGTAGCCACTACGACTCCACGGGCACCAACCACCACTATAGTCCCTACAACAGGTAAGGACTACTGAACTGTTTCATCAATGGAATCGAATAACTTGTGCGGTAGGATTTTCTTATGATAAAAGACACCCACCGATACTATAGCCCCTACCGCAGGTTCCATATGTGACGTATCTTCTAGTGCCTTTTAGCACTGGACCGATATTCTCCGCTTTAACCTCAACCTAAAACCACCACTTTTCCCCACGGTTTTTTCATTGACTACAATAAGAGTAAAGTTTAAAAGGAGAGCGGAGAATATGGACCCTGTGCTCTACAAAGCGCTTTTAAAATCAAATTAGCTTTCTGAGACGTTAAAACGAGGATTTCTGTAATTAACAATTTATATCCCGGTTTAACCAACATCTCTAATGGTTGTGATGAAATATCGCTTATTATCTTTTGTAACGAACGAATAGCTGTAAAAAAACCTGTATACTGAATACTGATAGAAACACACACGAATACTGATAAAAAAACATTAAGATGATATACTGCATTATATTTGAACTTTATAGTGTCACCATGTTCGTCCCAGTACTACTATTGTGAAGGAACCGGCGACCGGTGTATTCCCAAGGCATGGCAGTGCGATGGTGAAGCGGACTGCCCGAATGGAGACGACGAAAGCCCTGATGTTTGTGGATGTACGTCGATTTAAAAATCTTTTTTTATTAATCGCTGATATCTCATTAATTGTATCTATTTGTAGGCCCAACGTGTGCGTCTGGTTTCTTTATGTGTGAGGATGGCGAGTGTATTGAAAACGGTTTGGTCTGTGACGGTCAAGGGGACTGTCAAAATGGGGAGGACGAAGATCCTTCTATTTGTGGTCGTACGTGGATTTTTTTAATAGAGAAAGGGTTTATGGAAATGAGTGTTTTTTTAATCATTGGAAGTCGATGCATCTTGCAAATTAACGGTCGATTGTTATGTCTTATTTTGGTCTTTTGCATTGTAAATGTAAACGTAACATTAATTATTCTCAATTACTTTTTTATCCGTAGCCAATTATATATTAGATATTTTTATTCAACGATTTTTAAAACCCGAAGGATAGGCCTAAATACAAAAAAAAAAGTCCCAAGGGAAGATAATACTAATGCCCTACCCGAAGGACGCGGGAATATTTTTCCTATCCCGAGGGACAATAACCATTTGGGCAAGGTTCCAATAATTGTATTCCTTTCATTAAATGAAACCGGTATTTAAAATCTACACCGTATGATATATTATAATTATGTACAGCAATATTCACGGCCAGGCAATATCAAAGGGTATATTACCCGGATGACATATATTGCCCGGCATATTGCCCAATCCATTAAATGTAATCTGTTTGCAGTTCCAACGTGCGAACCCGGTCTCTACAGATGCGAAGGAAGTGGTGGCCAGTGTATCTCCAACTCGTGGCTATGTGATGGTGACCGGGATTGTCCAGAAGGCGATGATGAAAGTCCTGCTGTTTGTGGCGGTATCTATAGTTTTATTTTTTTGTTATTGTTTGTTTTATTATATTTTAAACGTTTATTATCCCTCGTGAAACGGAGGGATATGGGGTTGAGCTTGTCCGTCTGTCTGTCCGTCCGTCTGTCCGTCCGTCTGTCTGTCCGTCCGTCCGTCCCCCTTGACATAGGGTAGTTTGTGCACGCGAGTTAGGTATAAAGGAATTAAGCTAGAGCTTTGAAATTTTACACACGTATAAACCAAGGTCTGAAGTTGTGCCTCGTCAAGGTTTCATCGCGATCGGTCGATTCTGGAGCACTTTAAAAATTGTCGATTTTAAACTTTTTTTCAGATGCCAAGCACATTGTGCACGCGAGTTTGGTATGATGGAATTGAGCTAGAGCCTTCAGATTTTATACACGTATAAACCAATATCTTAAGTTGTGCCTCGTCAATGTTTCATC
>LQRL01075875.1:0-21848 GCA_001703475.1 Hydroides elegans
TGATCGTGAGAACGCCTATTCATGCTCTTGTTTTGACGGCTATACCGGGTCGACCTGTCAAGAAGACATCAACGAATGTGGTTCGTCGCCTTGCGTTTACAGAACATGTAATGATCGTGAGAACGCCTATTCATGCTCTTGTTTTGACGGCTATACCGGGTCGACCTGTCAAGAAGACATCAACGAATGTGGTTCGTCGCCTTGCGTTTACGGAACATGTAATGATCGTGAGAACGCCTATTCATGCTCTTGTTTTGACGGCTATACCGGGTCGACCTGTCAAGAAGACATCAACGAATGTGGTTCGTCGCCTTGCGTTCACGGAACATGTGAAGACGATGTAAACAGGTATACGTGTGCTTGTTTTGACGGATTTACCGGTTGGAACTGTGAAGAGATCGTTAACTGTGACTACACAAATTGTATCAACGGACACTGTGATTATTCTGGAACTGTGCAAATATGTATATGTGACACCGGCTACAGTGGGTACACATGTGCTCAAACCATGCAGTGTGACTTCGCTTACGACCTTCTATACGGAGTACCCGATACCTCCTTAACAGCTTCTTCTCAAAATTACTACTATCCCGCTTCTTACAGTCGATTAAATAGTCGCGGATGGCGAGCACAGGATAGTTCTTCCGGTGTGTGGATTCAAGTCGATTTAGGGGAACAACATTTAGTTAATGCTATACGCACTAAAGGTATTTGGTATGGATCATGGCAAAACTATGTCAGACAATACAAACTAAGTATAGGGTCCGATGATTCCGATTTGCGCTCTGTTGAAGACGACAGCAATGAGATTGTTTTCGCCGGCAATACCAACAGTGATGACATTGTGAGAAATGAGATGTTTTCAAGGCTGATAACACGTTACGTTCGTCTGACAGCCGTTGCATACAACTTCATTCCTGGATTGAGATGGGAACTAGAAGGATGCCCCATACCAGTAGATAATGGGAACCCTCGATACTCGCAAGGGCCCACTGACATGGGGATGCCGGGTTGAACATTTCAATCAAAATAAACTAACTATGACATTAATATGGAACAATGAAAAATATCAACGTCACTATACTATATATATATTGATGAATATATGTTTGGACGATATTGTTATTATATTTATTGTTATTTAAAGTACCATGTAAGCAGTCATTAAATTCATTTCAGATAACAACATTATCTTAACGAAATGAAATATAAAAAATGATAAATATATATGTTTTCCTATTATTTTATATAATTTATTTAGCTTTTAATCACTGTTATGATGTTCTTGCTGTTTAGCTATGACTACTGTTTAAAATATGCTGAGACACCTAGTGTCCTTCGCCTAAAATGTCATTCTTCAAGCTAGTCAATGTTGAACTCTCTGTAAATAAATTGGATGTTAGAATTATTGTTTTGACGAGTTATTTAATGACAAAGTGCTCTAAATAAAATTTGTATCTTACATTTAAAATGCTAATGAAATATTATTGGTTTCGGTTCTCGTGTATTCTATCATTAAATGTGAAGCAAACATTTTGTTAAATTTAAACATGTAAACTTACGCATCAAATCATTGATGAACGAAAATAAAAATAAAAGTTACGTCAATTATGTAGTTTAAACTCTTAATTGTAAGCAAAATGATAAAATGCGCGATGATGATGATAATTCCCACTTATGCATCTTTAAACATAAAGACGCTGGCATGCTTTATGCGATGTTTACATGCTCTCATGATACATCTTGTACCTTTTAAGATGCTTATTGATTATGCACAGAACGAATGCAACACACAATCTTTGTTCCACTGATTATTTTTAAAGAAATGAGCTTCAACACAGTCTCTGATCCTAAGCGTGTTTTATCAGCACTTGAATGATATTCGATTTCCTTTGTTTGGTAGAAACGTAAATTAAGCTCCAAATAAGTACTTCCTATAATGATCAAAATAATTGAAATGAAAATTCGTTGACCAACCTTTTTTTCGTTCAATGGGAATTTGTATGTTAATGTAACTGTGGCTTCACTTTTCAAATTTTATTCGTTTAAGTTTATATGATTGTTCTCTTTATGTTGTCTCTTTATATACTAAGCAGTTCTTTCTAGGGTAACCCGAGCTTTGAGTGTTCACTTGGTGTGCGTATGCGTATGTAAATTTGATATTTTGAAATTCAAAAACATGCATAACAAAAAACACAATTGTCTTGGACTGGAATATAACAAAGGATCGACATTATTTTTTTTTCAATTTTTATTATATTCAATATATCATTTGTTATCCATTGACCCAATGAAAATAATCTCGCGATCTATCTAAATACATATAACATTTCAATTCAGTCTACAACTAGTAATGCACGGAAAAGGTTTACTCGCCCAAGCGATGATGAGCTAGACAACAACATATTTCTAAATTAGTTCAAATGAAATATAGAAAACCAAATATTCTTACACATCACTGAAAACATTTTTTTGGACAATGTGACGAGAATAGAAAGGAAGAGAATGCCTAAAATTTTAAAATAGGTTAAGTAGGTTAAGTATAAGCAGGTAGGTCAAGTACTCAGGAACCATTTTATTTAGGTCTTTTGGGCATTTTACAATAGCGCAACATATAACAAAATATTGATAACTTTTATAAAGATACAGAATATATGTGTACAAATATCCATTATAAATATAGTAGGATTATCGCTTTACTAACATGTGAGAGTAACCACAATAATTATTTGATCAATGAATTTACTGATAAAATATAAAACATATAAAACAACTATATATTAACATGACTGCAAATGTCACATTAATCATGTCACATGATTCGAGATATAAGTTAACGGTGTTCCATTGGTCATGACATTAGTATAAATTAGTTTGGTTTATTGAATTCGTTTATTCACCTCCTGGAACGGGACATCCTTCAATCTCCCACTTTAACCCAGGCCTGACATTGTATTCCATCACTGTCAAACGAACACAACGTGCTATCAGTGGTCGATGCATTGGATTTCTCACAATGTCGCGGCCGTTTATGTTCGCTTCAAAAACAATTTCTTCGCCTTGATTGTCTTCAATATTCAACCACCGGAGTTGGTCATAGCTTACGGTTACTTTGTATTGTTTAAGATAGACGGATCCGAATCCAAGAGTACGTATAGCAGTCATTATCGTGGTTTCTCCGAAATCCACTTGAATCCACAAATCATGATCATTTTCATGTGTCAACCATCCGCGGCCAGACAAACGACTTTCTGAAGCGTAATAAGCGTTATACTCAGATGACGCTGAGAACGCCTGATCATCCACCATATTTGTATCGCCAGAGACCAGGTCATAGGTAATGGGACAAGTCAGTTCGTCAGCACAAGTCGCACCTGTGAATCCATTATCACAAGTACACACATAACCGTTCTCAACATCAACACACTGTCCGTGCACACAGGGTGATGAATCACACATGTTGTTAACACAGTTGAAGGCATAGTTATCGTCTGCACCACCTTGCATACCTTCACATGGTTCCAACGTAAGCACGTAACTTTTCCAAACTATGAGTCTAGATCGCTGGTTCTCTGTAATTTTGGTTGCATTAACCATCGAGGCACAGATATAGCATTCACCCCTTGTATATGTGAATGCAACACAGGAATCGAGTCCACTGTTGCAGTAAACATAGCAATCTTTTCCATTGTTGATTTGATGGCTGATAAAGCATGTTTGGTGATTGAAGAATGTGTTCAAGTATGGTGCTATATCGGGGTCATCAAATAATTCTGACGACCGTGCGAAATCCTTATTAGCTGTACATCCATGCGCATGACTTGATGGAACAGATAAAACAAAAATAAGCACACTTAATAGCCATTTATTGAACAGCGGAGTTTTGTTGCAAGATTTTGCGTAATGTTTCTTAGAGACAATTTTGCTTTTCCACTGCATTTTGCTGTTTATACATAGATATCAAATATATTCTCTGAGTCAATTATAAAGTATAACATTTAACATAGCATTATTTCAATGTCATTGAGCTGTACTCAAATAAAAACCTGTTGAAACTTCTTCAAGATTAGAAAGAAATAACGGCTGAATTGGGGCTCTTTAAATCCTTATCTCTTGTCGCGAGAGGTTGGCTATAAAGTCGTTTTTGCATTGATCAAATTGTCATCAAGTGTTTAATATATGTTTTTCCATCAAGAAATATCCTTTGGTAAAACGATACATTCATTTTCAAAATGTATTTAATGTATAAATTAGCAAGTGAAGTATAGCTTATTGTAATAAATTTCAACAAGTTGTTATTTAAGTAATTTCATACCATTTCAATACAAATATCTGATAGATTTCGTTGCCAATCCCAATCATGACAGGTTTGCTACAGTGAAACATTGTATCAGACACTTATATGCTTTTAAACAATCATATGAAGGATTCTTTGGTACGATTTGTTTGCATGCTCTTAAAAGACCTAAATTAAGGGATGTTGATTGATTACACTGTAGATTAAACACACTGAGTTTGTTCCGGCAACAGAAAGTTCTTTGATATACCTTAATTAGTGATGCAGCGATGATTGATCATGAAAAAATAAGTAACCTAAATCGATCTGACCTAAAACTTTATTAGCACTAGACTAATTGGGAATTTGCAAATCTAAAGGAATATGAGGATAAGTTTGAACACTTTGATGTTTAAAGCCTAAAGAATCATGTAAATAAAATAGGTGTTTTTTTGCATTTTTGAATTAAAATTTTCTTTAGTGCACTTTTTTTTAAATGGTTGATTTAACATTTTTCAATTATAAAGACGCTCTATTGCAATGTTTATGAAAATGGCCTAAATCAAAGAACTGGCTTTTAACATCTATAGCATATGTATAAAAGGCTTAAGAGATTGATAACATAAACACGTATATACATGGACCACATACATAAATAGGCATAGCTTTTTATAATACTTAAAGGTGACATCATACGAACCGTCGCTCATAAAATGTGACCCCCATACAATCCCAGCTGGTATTGCAATAGTGAGAAAAGAGATTTAAGGAACAAAGAAGTCTTTGAGCTAATTTCCTTGTTTTTGCAATTTAAAAATGCTTTGTTATTAGATATGAAATTAAATATGTTTCAAATCAAACCATTAACTGTTTTTTTATTAGTATACAATGCTAGTTTAGATATAATGATCATTTGCATTTTGCGGATAATGTTCTCTTTCGCCCCAAGCTTGCATAAGTAAGAGAAACACTTCAGTTGGCTTGGAAAATGTAACGCAGAAAACACAGAAGAATAATTAATTTGCTGCGGCACATTTGCAACATGGAAATAACGTGTTGCTATTTCAATGTGTTAATAAACTTTGGACAAATGTGTCAGGAGATGCTTTCAATGAAATTGATAAGAAGCTTGAGCACTAATCAAGATTTAATAAAATAAAAACATTTATACGAAACTGATTCAAAGTGCACATACAGTAATCTTGGTGGCATTCGGGAACGTTAAATTACAACTCTAAACGGCATGGAATTTGGAAATAGAGCTTGAAACAAATGGTATATTATCAGATTAACACATTGAATGTTGTACTAGATGGGTCTTCAAAGTTAACTGGTGTTTTGTGGGTCTGATACGCACCGGTGATCGTATTCCATAGACTGGGTCAAAGTTGCTAAAAGCTTGCTTACCAAAGCGCTCTGCTCACAGAATATGTACATGTACACACCACTTGAGAGCATAAAAAATGAGATCAAAATGCCTGTCAAATAAGTGCATGCGTGTCGTCTTTTTTAATGTTTAAATATTGTTTATGGACCTATAAGTATAATTGAATTATTGTGGGTTTAGTAAAACATCAAAAATGTTAGATGGAATTGTGCTTGCCTTATGGACCACTCTCGCAACAAATAACAAACTTCTAAAATTGTTTCATTTGGCATTTCATAACAACAATAAAATACGTTGAGAATGGTTTCCGATCCTCAGATATGTTTTGTGAAAATCAGTCAGCTCATAGCACATGGGAACATTCCTTTAGGGCATTTAAGCAAGAAGTAAAAAGGCGATGATAATAAATACAAGTTAATTGTGAGGAAATGATGTATTCCAAATTGCTTGGATGTGTCCTTTGGCATATGCACTAGATTTTTACGTTTTGTCACACAACCACAATTGATTATGTGAATGTTTGATCATCTATCCAATGAATCATCTGAAGAAGCTAAATAAGTGTTCGGAATGAAATAAGATTATGAAAACCTCGCATGCTGTTCCGCAAAAGAGGTGTTCCCAAACAAATTCCAGCTGGCTTGGATAGTTTGAGAAAACATATTGTAGCTTTGAGAAGTAAATGACATTGATTTATTCACGCTCCGTGAAAATAATGAAATTTATTATGTAAATATAGGTTGCGATGGCAACACATGGTTTAACAACGGTTGTTAGTTTTGTATGATTGGTAATCAATAATATGTAACATTTGAAATTTGTAACGTTTCTGCTAAAAGCTGACAAATAAAAGTGAGGCAACACAGCTGGCATTACGGATGAACATGTCTTTCCTAATGATAATGTTTAAAAAGAATAATTTTGTTATCCGTATATGTCAATTCGTTTCAAGGCAATTTTACAAGTTTTAGCCAAATGTGTTTCCTTTATGCTTCTTACATATCTTATACCATTGTGAGATAATATGGGAGATATATTATATATATGGGAGATATATTTAATAATTGGTGCATGAAATTTCATTAATCCCACTCGGCTAGACATCCATGGACGTTGAGCGGACGCCCTACTTTGGGCCCGGATGAAAGTTTTCCGGGCGTCTTTATTCGTTGCGGACATAGAAAAGATCAGACATACGAAAAACGTTTTAAGGACGCCGGGACGTAAAAGAACGTCCGGAAAACTGTCATATGGGCACAAAGTAGGTCGTCCTTTCAACTTCACGTCCGAATGCAAAGTACTATGGACGACCTTTGCCGAGTGGGATCACATTGTTTGCTTCACATTCAATCAAAGACTTGCTAGATCCGGAACCAAGAATACTTGGTTTTGTTCAACCTAATGTAAAATCCCTAACCATCCTTAAAAGAACATCAAGATATCTCGTGAGGGTGTGTAAACAAATAGTACAATGAAAATCGTGTTTATGTTTGAGGTGCATTAGAGTTTCATTGACTGTTTTATATAATCAATATCTATAGACCATGGTAACGCTACTCAATATACTTGAACATAATCAAATCAAAAACCACGTTTTAAATGATCGCAGAATTTAACCATCAAAGGGAAAATATCGATCCAGAGCTCGTGCATCGTTATTTTGCTTACAATTTGTATCAATTCATTTATATTAGTATTTTTATATTGAGTTATTGGTGCATAGAATGTTATGTATGATTCCAAATGTTTGCATCACATTCAATTAAAGATATTAAATATAACCGTAGCCAATATTCCTTGATAATGTTTGACCTACACCATGATCCGTAAGTATTTCAAAAATACATGATGTTTTATGAGAGCACGCAAACAGGGCGTACAACACATAGCATCGTCGCTTTTTAGGATACATTAGTGTGAATTACTACCATCATCGCGCATAATTATTTTGCATAAAAATAAGAGTTTGAATCCAATCATCGATGTAACCAATCATTTTCTATATTTTATATTCGGTGCATAGAATACCAGGTTTGCATATACCAATATTTATTATTTTCACACTCAATCAAATGCAATTAAACCAGGACCAATAAAGCCTCACAATGTTTAAATTAAAGCATAATCCAAGTATCTAAAAAGGTACAATATATCTTAAGATAGCATGCAAACAGAACGTGCAAATCACTTCATCGTATTTATGTGTTAAAATCCATCCGTAGGAATATAACCATCATCGCTTATTTTCAGTATCATTATCATACTTATAATAAAGAGTTTGAATTAAATCGATGACGTATTTTAACAAGTGGAGTCACTAATGGGTGCATAGAACATCGTGTTCACATTTATCAACATTTTTGCTACACATCCAATCACAGTATACACTAGAACCGGAACCTATAATGCTTAACTATGTTTAAGCAACACCATAATCCATAAGTATCTCAAAAGAAACAGGATGCCCTATGAGAGCACGCTAACAGGGCGTACAATACATATAATCGTCTTTAAGTTTTAAGATTCATTAGTGTCTCAATGACTGTTTGAAAAGTCGATATATGTAGACCATGGTAACGCAACCTAGCGGGCTGTACATACCTTAAGAAGGTTTAATAACAAATTCAACATCTAAACTATTTACTTTAGAAATGAAATTGGTTAATTCAACTGATAATCATTGTATTCATATATTTTCATTATTGGCATACTTAATCATAATTTGATATAATGGATAACAAATGTTAATAAATGACAAGAAGGCTATCTATTAAACGTCTATACATGGTTAATTGATGCATTAAACTTATCGTGTCATTACCAACTCTCCTGTTTTTTTTGCACATATCTCGTCTCGTGACACGGGAATTTAAACATTATAAGAATCTCAAGACAACCGTGAATTTTGTTAGTCGTGAGTCGTGAGTCTATTAAAAACACGGAAAAGTGTAAACTTGATGCTTCACTCATATAGAACATAACTTATTTGTATTTTTTGCTGGACTTGCTTTTTTCTTCTAATCGTATATCTTTAAACTTAAAAGCGATTTATTAATCAAGCGAGGAAGGCATAACCTATAGCATATACTCTAAAAACAGGTGATATGTATCTAATGCAGGATTTTAGATTGGTTTTAGATTGGTAATAACTTGATGGCAATGTTCAAACTATATAAGAAAATGTATTTGACAAACATAATGACATCTTATAAACATTACCAACACTACTGGAAGGTAAACCAATATCAACATATCAATAAAAGGCTAATGGTCACACTTGTGTTAACCCTATCAGTCCGAGTAAGCCAATTGCATGCCTGTTATGCTAATAAGGATTTCACGCGAGCTTCACATATATCTGGACACCCCGATACAGCCCCTTACGTGGAGACATTTTTCCAAAACCAAAATTGTTTCATCCAACCCGAAATACATGATACAAAGGAATGCTATGTTTACTGCAACAGTGGTCTCGAATCATGTGCTGCATTTGCACCTATTGGAAACGACTGTTATATCTGCGACACAAGCGTGAACGCAACTGCCGTTCCACAAAACATGCGTCCGAGATTTATGGTTTGGAACAGTTTCATGCTCACTTTGGATCCGTGTGTGAGTGAGCCTTGTGATCACGGCAACTGTACAAAGACACCTGACAGTTTCCATTGCTTATGCGCAACGGGGTATGGGGGGGCGCCAATGTGACTCGCATTTTCAGGGTTGCCGGTCGGCATGTCAGAACGGAAATTGTACAGAGACTTTGGATGGTTTCGTTTGTATATGTGAACCAGGTTATGAGGGCCGTGACTGTGATGTTAACATAGACGAGTGCTTATCATCACCGTGGTTAACGGCTATACATGTTCCTGCAATGCGGGCTTTCAGGGCCAAACTTGTCAAGCGAATATTGATGAATGTGAGTCGTCACCTTGTTCTAACGGAACATGTATTGACAAGGATAACGGGTATGTGTGTGCATGTTTTGGTGGTTTTACCGGCGAGATCTGTGAGACCAACATCAACTATTGTGAGCCGGACCCCTGTATAAACGGAACATGTACTGACCATGTAAATAATTACACATGTTCATGTGAACAGGGCTTCACCGGTGAGAACTGTGAAACCGATATAAACGAGTGTGAACCGAATCCATGTGTAAACGGACGATGTTATGATCACACGAACGCATATGCATGCATATGTGCTGCAGGCTTCACGGGTCTGAACTGTGAGATCAATATCAATGAATGCTTTTCGTCACCATGTGTCCTAGGACAATGTATTGATGAATTGAACGGTTATACATGTTTTTGTGATGACGGCGTCAGCGGTGAGAACTGTGAGACCCAGGTTAATGATTGTGAATCGAATCCCTGCGTTTATGGACAATGTACTGATCAAGTTAACGGCTATACTTGTGTCTGTGGCGGTTTTTATACGGGTGAGAACTGTGACGAACTAGCGTGCCCAGTAAGCTATGATCTGCTCTCTGATGACACAAACATTATAAATGATTCGGATTTCGAGGCTTCGTCTGAGCTTAGCACCAGCTCTAGTGCTTATCGCAGTCGTTTATCTGATGTCGGATGGATGGCACGGAGTCATGATCATAATGCATGGATTTTAGTTGATCTTACCATGCCTCATATAGTTATAGCGATACGCACTCTTGGTAATCCGGTAGGTTATGTTATGTATTATAAGGTGAGTACGGACAGTAGTTTGGACGAACTAAATTTGCTCGATGTTAAAGACGATCAAGGTATGGAAATCGCATTTGCAGCCAATACAGACAGACATGAAATTGTGAAAATCTCATGCCACGACCACTGATAACACGTTATGTCCGTCTGACAGTGGTTGCATACTCTAACTGGCCTGGGCTGAGGTGGGAGATCGAAGGATGTCGCCTACGATAAGTAAAGTGAGTTGTGCATCTCATCAGTTGGACGGTGTGCGCTTAATGACACTATTCAATATGATTGATGATATGGATGAGTTGATAACAAACTATCATGAAAAAAAAAAGAGTTATGATTCTCTTCAAAGCATCTGAAATTGGGTTTCAATGAATAAATGAAACCGGATTAGTTGCATTTCTTAGCCGAGGTAATAATGATATGATGCATATGATATACTGTATATCAACCATATGTTTCATTTTGCCCTTGCATATACATTATTCAGCAATATAATATATTGATTTTTTGCATGACTTTTTCTTTATACTCAAAATATAAGTGATTTATTGCAAAATGTATATTAGTAGGTATGTATATTTGTTTGACTATCTATGTAGTTAATCATTTTTTAAATGTTTTTTTTGTATAATTAACATTTTTAATGGATAAATGAAATTTTGTACACAATGTAAAAGTATTTCTATTTTCTATTGTAAATATTGATACTGTTACTTTATTTTGCTTTCTGTTTCACTTTGTCAATATCTTAACCTTAAAATTGACTACTAATTTTAATTTACTATTATAACGAGAGTTGACACTTCTTAAAGGGCTTGTTGAAAGGCAATTGTAGTTGTATTGGTAGTTTGCTTTTGAAACGTAAATATTCTCTTTAACAAACCTGATTAAAATAAAATCAACGTAAGGCGTCAGCAAACAGTCATTAGTTTCCACCTAAATTACGTTTAAGAAGAGTTGGAATACCATGCACTGTATAAGTTGCGCCTTGAAAACGCTCATTTCCACTCGCAAAAAGAATACAATACTCATCCATGTTACCGAGGCGCTCTATTTATAAGACGATGCTACTGTCCGTTTGACATCGAATAGCACAACTCTTTAATGATTTTCTTTAACGTTATGCTATTACAAAACGTTAATCACATGACCGAATATATATTATGGAGTTGCAATTACACTACAAACTGTGAAACTGTTGCTTTCCTAAATATGCCCTATGTTGGGAGTGGAAGCGAATTTTGTGACTGAAATCGGCAGATTTACCTAGCTTTTTTTAAAATGAGCGAGTTGTTAGAGGGATTGACGGATATTTAAAAGCCCCATCTTGCCAGTTAAGATAGAAGTAAACGCTATGATATTGAATTAACATGTCGATAACTGATCATTGTATGATGAGGTATTATCAAGAATTGTGGGAATTACATGTACGTTAAGCAGGTACAGATTTAGAGGATATTGAGTTGATCCGTTACATATTAATTTTATTTCCCTTGATAAATGGAAAGAATAGATTTATAGCAAATGTGCGCTGCACTGTATCTTTTACATTCTCATAAAAACTGGAAGTGTGAACATAGGTCTAATTTCGATAGTAATAATTTGTCATTGCATCATCTCTCTTGTATGTACAAAGATACGCTGAGAGCATATAAGTCCATTGATCTGCATGTGGATTTAAAGTAAATATATCGTCAGATTACTGCTAAAACTTCCTTCCATTGAACAAGACTGACCAACGAACAAACTAAACAAATGCACGTACGTTTCATGTGGACTCATGAGACAAACATCAGGTTCTCTTGAAAAAGTAGAAGTTATTTTAACATGCTGTTGGTACCTTGGATGGCATAAATCATAGCAATGAAACAAATTGAGTTTTTTCTTTATAATCATTTTATTTTCTTTCTCTGTTATAACATAAAGGGTTCCATCAAATCGAGGGATTACATTATAGAGTTCTTACAGTAAAATGAACGAAAAACAAGAACGAACTAAATACATTTGCAGCTGTAAAGAAACTTTGTCATCTTTCAGACAGGACTCGAAACTGAAATAACAATGCACTGAGCTCGAGTCCCGTTATTGACAGATATTTTTGTATACAAGAATACTAGATTGACTCCTATATTTGCTATTTTTTAAATGATATACAACTGTAATCACGAAAATGCCCATTAAAAGCGGGCCTATACAAGACAATAGACATGTGTACATAAACATATAGATACAACCTGTATTTAGGTATAATATGTCAACTTAAGTATATACCATTCATTATAATCTAGTCTACATATTTTCTTCTGACTATCACAATGCCATTCGAAAACATACGAAGCTTTGATAAAAAATATATGTTAATATAATTTTTTGAAAATAAAGTGTTTTTTTTTTTACATATATGTGCATTCTCTTAAACGACTACATGTACATGTATATGAAACTGTTTATAACAACTATGGACATGGTTGAAAACGTTTTAAAACGCAAGTCGTATACCTCATTTAACCTGATACAGAAGTGGTTCGGATGGACAATTTACTAACAACCCATCCACAGAAACAAAGAACGAAAACGCATTTTTTTCCTCCAAATTCTAATTTTTCGACAAAAAAAAACTGTGACTAAAGTTCCATGCTCAACCATTCAACACTGACCTACTAATCGGTACATTGTGCATTTGAACTTGCTGATACATGTATATAAATAAGTGCTTATCCTATATCATAGTTTAATGTATGCAAATTTGTCCGTTCATGTTGGCTTTAATTTGGAACAAAGTTATAAGCATATGTATACTGTGGAATACCGTTCGGATTTTCATTGTTTGCGAATTTTCGTGCATACATTTTTTTATAGGAGCAAAATATATGAGAGTTATGGGATATGCAACCGAGGGTTTGTTTAACTAGATAGCTATGACAATATGGACAAATTAGGGCATTAACGGTACACACTTAATGATGGAGTTTGATAGAATCGGTGCATAGTTCTATCATAAGTACAAAAGTGAAAACACTTTTTTTAAGATTTGGAAGCTCAAAATCTATGTTTACAAACGCCATAATTTAAGACAAATGCAATTTAACAATCTGAGTGGACTATCATTACGATGCACATCCTGTATAAATATTCGAAAGTTAAAGATAAATTATTTATGTTGAGGGAGAGAGGTGTTCCATTATAGGTCAGTGCAATGTAATACACTTGTACATTTTAGAAATATTTATACTAGTTCCAACAAAGATTCTAATATTCAACCATAGTTCTGACACCTACAGTGTGACCTAGACGATTTACATAACCAGATAACGGCTGATTAACGTGTTTTGTATCAGAGGTTTGTGCTTATTTTTTACAGTATTTTATTTGATTGATTTACCCGTTTTAAAAACGCTATGCCCATTAAATTTAACAGCGGTATCATTACTCATTACTCAGAAGAGTCAAATTTAAACTTGATTTCTGACATGACCTTTATCTGAAGGATATTCCTTACATTATCGCTCAAAAGAAATGAACTGTGACTCAAATATGATCCAAATTATGCGACATAAAAATAATCAATAAAAAAGAAAAGAACCACTAGGCCGGTAGCACTTAATCATACATTTTGTTGCGACTACGGAAACAAGATTGTCAAGGACAATGACCCAGCTTTAGTTTATAGACATTACGTAACCCATTTTAAGTGCTTCCAAGCGCATTTGGTTAATTGTTTAATGAAAATGACAGGTACGTGTAAATGCATACGCCGGTAAAAAAAGTCATGGTATCCATTTGTTTAAACATCTGCATATAAATAACAATTGTTAGAATTGTTTTCATAATTTTAGCATCATTTTAAGGAATAGGTTGTACAAGCTGGGACTCGAACCTACAACCTTATGACCATGATTACGATGATATATCCCTGAGCTACAGGCCCATACGCGATACGAATGAACATATAAGCAATATGTATGAGTAAATTATGACCCGGCCATTATATCAAATCAAAGACTTTCAGATAAGATATGGTTATTTCCTATAGGAATAATATTTTTGAGTTGAATCCAGAATCGAACCCACGATCTTTGGATCATGAAGCCGATACACGACTGACTGAGCTATTCGGCCTGGCGTATAACAGCTGTGATCTAAACAAACCATAAAATCAACAGACATAAAAATCAATAACTTTTAAGGTATGCATCAATGAGAAAAGTGCGCGTGTCCACCATTGGATATAGGATGACGGAATCACCCAAGACACAAGCCCCGCATGACCAACCTTTCTGCTTACGGCAGGTTTGGTTAATACACGCCATAGGACCTGTCTTGCCAATAGCAGTCAGTATATGATCATGCGGAATGGGCTAAAGTCTTTTTTTACTATATAGAAGACCAAATTGGCGGTTTTTCCGAAGTCCACCATGGCGAGCCAAGAGGGTCAATCGTCCTATTAAGCACAAGTCGGTATGAAGGTACCATAAACGAGCTTGGATAAAAGTTTGAAAGCTCTACTGTCAAAACTGTGGGAGGAGATAGGTTAGAGAGGAAAGAGTTTTTCTCTATATAGAAGAGCAAATTGGCGGAAATGGTGAAGACCACCATGGCGAGTCAAGATGGTCAATCGTCCTATAAAGCACAAGCCGGTATGAGGGTACCATAAATAAGCTTGGATAAAAGTTTGAAACCTCTACTGTCAAAACTGTGGGAGGAGATAGGTTAGAGAGGAATTAGTTTTTCTCTATATAGAAGACCGAATTGGCGGTTTTTGCGAAGTCCACCATGGCGAGCCAAGAGAGTCAATCGTCCTATTAAGCACAAGCCGGTATGAGGGTGCCATAAAGGTGCATGGGTTAAAGTTTGAAAGCTCTACTGTCAAAACTGTGGGAGGAGATAGGTTAGAGAGGAAAGAGTTTTTCTCTATATATAAGACCAAATTGGCGTTTTTTGCGAAGTCCACCATGGCAAGCCAAGATGATCAATCGTTCTATAAAGCACAAGCCGGTATAAGGGTACCATAAACGAGCTTGGATAAAAGTTTGAAACCTCTACTGTCAAAACTGTGGGAGGAGATAGGTTAGAAAGGAATTAGTTTTTCTCTATATAGAAGACCGAATGGGCGGTTTTTGCGAAGTCCACCATGGCGAGCCAAGAGGGTCAATCGTCCTATAAAGCACAATTAAGCCGGTATGAGGATACCATAAAGGAGCTTGGGTTAAAGTTTGAAAACTCTACGACCAAAACTGTGGTAGGAGATAGGTTTCCATGAAAAAGTTTACTATACAACTAACTAACGGCGGACGACGCAGACCGATCTCACAAACCCAGTTTTCGTTTCACGAAAGCTGGGTTAAAAAGGCAAAAAAAAACATAATATACAGTTCCTACCAACTCTAAAGTCTTGGATTTCTAAATTCAATGAAACGTGATATGATTATACTCAAAAAATATACATGCAATGTCCCTGCAAGTAGATCAAACAGTTTTTGCACCGGATTATATGTCCCCAATTTATAAACATGTAGACCGTCTAGGCCTATTTTTGGGCCATTTGGCATGACCCTACACACTTTGAAATCCCTATGGAAATACATGTATCCAGTCTCGATCAACTGATTTTCGGGGAAGAAAAAGTCAAATGTCGATCATGTTTTTTTTTATCCAGTAATATGATAATTAATCAAGATGGAAAATACACCTGCCCGGGCGAATGGAATGCTTAGCGCCAATTCTTTTAACGCGATCAACAAATAAATCCAGAAGAATTTTTTTGATGGGTGGGTTGGCATGATAAACTCCAGAAAAGCGCGAACGATATGAAGCGAATCGAGTGCCGGACATAAATATATCATTATGAAGCCCCTTTGGTAAATTGTAGGTAGTTTATACCGAAAAACAAATGCAATCCGTATGGAAATTGACAAATAATTCTCAAAGAGAGAATTACAAAAATAATAATGCTTTTTATATAATACGCCATTTGCTCATATAAACCCCTCCCTAAATTCCATCAATCATCCACGCCTTTTTCACTACTTTTCCTTTTGTTCTCCACACCCCTTTTAATAGCACTCAGCGCCTCAGTCTTCATGAAATCAATCTCATGATATTCGGTGGGCGTCACATTGCCCTTATTAGTCTGTGCACGTGCCGCGATCACGGGACTTGGTGCTCCGCCCACTGATCTCTGATTGGCTGAGCGCTCGTCCAATCCCAGATCGAGATACTCGATTTCGCCACGCGGTTTCGGTGTCGGTGGCATGCTGTTGAGGCTGCGTTTGCTGAGTTGTTCAGACTGTGGGGGTAAAAGGTTAAATAGTTTTTTTTATAATGATACATTATAAAATATATGTCGTAATATAAACATAATATATCTTAATGTTGATGAAATCTGTAAAATCGTATATACTTGCAGAACCTATTCGTTTTGGATTTAACTTGTAAATCGAGTTTATACAGATGAAAGGTTGATAAGATAAGATCAAAATCATATCAATTTTAACCATTAAAGAAAGAAATACAACAACTGTAAGGCAAAATCAAACGAAACACGGTTTTCATTCATTAGCGTGATATAACCATACTTATTATAAGTTTGCGATTTCTCTGGCTTATCCTTGTAAAAGTATCGGAGTGCTGCAGCTTTTTTTTTTCAAAATACCTCACTAACCTGTGGATGTGGCTGTGGCTTCTGCGGTGGTCCACCCTTCCCTCCAACTCCAAAGCCGTGAATGCTGTCGACGGATTTATCATTGCTCGAGCTCGAATTCGGATCATCGCTGTCTTCCTCGTCGCTCGATGAATCACTGGCGCCGCCGGGATTCTTGCTTATGGGTAGCATCGGTCTGTTAGTGACAAGTAAATAAATATATGTGCTTAAATAAGCATATAACTATTCTTTTTTTTAAGCTCGGATTTGGATCATCGCTTTCCTCCTCTTCACTCGATAAAATACTGGCGCCGCCGGGTTTATGCTTATAGGTAGCATGGGTCTAGTAAAAATAAATTTGCTTATATAAGCATATACGTATTACAGTAGTCCCTCGTTAATTCGAACTACTCGGGACCGGCGAAATCGGTTCGAATTAACCGGGGTTCGAATTAACCGGGGACCGGAAGTCGAGATGTTCATTAATTTACCATTGAATGATGGATAAGTATTATAAGGTGTTTGGCAGCTTTACATCAATATTGTCCAGTTTTACAGGCCTTTATAGGCTTTCTTTTTATGAATTTGTTTGGTAAGAATCCATGCTGCATTTAAAATCAGATTTTAACGAATTCTTTGGCATTTATCATGAAATTTTGAAAAAAAAAAAAAAAAACATATATCCTTATCAACCGCAACATACTCATAGATTCTACTGTGCATTTCCAGCATATTTGCAACCTTGTTCATATCCGTTGCTATAAGAATTGTTATTCGCATTTTTTTTTAAATTTTTAAATTTTCAATTATCAAAATCAGCAATAAACTTTTTTTTGGTACTTAAAAAAAAAGAGAATATCAATCAATTCTTTATGTTTATATCCAATGTATAATATAGCGGTTTCTGATGTAACCGTACTTGCTCTATTAGGTAAATTAACTGACTTGCGAAGGATTTTCAGCGTCGTTTCATTTCTTCACATCATCAAGATAATCAATAAGGGATGCGGATCTATGTCAACCTAAAAGTGTCCCTTTCAACCCATGTGCTTCAATTTGAATCAGTATGAAAACCCATCCCATTGTTCATTCATTCCATTGTGTTTCAATAAAAATCAGTTCGAAAACCCATCCCATTGTTCATTCATCCCATTGTTTTATCATCCCTTTGTTTAATAAGTTTATTGTCAAAAAGTGCACTTAATCAATAAGGGGAGTGGTATAGTTTAGCATTACCACTCCATGGACAAACTATTAACATATCATCTTTTGTAAAAGAACAGTTGAAAGAACAGCTGAATGTCTTTATGTGTGGTCTAACGACATAAAGTGAAAGTCCTTACTCAGGAAAGTATCTTTAGTTTGACCATATGCCATAAAACATATGTAAACTCGTTGTGAAAGACCAATATAAACCTGAAATTTGACGACTTTTTGGCTCAAAATGAGTTCCAATTATCAGGGTCCTCGTTAATTCGAACTTTCCCATAAGAATACATTGGTCCCAAAATCGGGACCGGGCAAAACAGTTCGAATTAACCGGGGGGACGAATTAACCGGGGATGAATTAACGAGGGGTTACTGTATAAGTTATTTGAGTTCGAATTCGGATCATAGCTGTCCTCTTAGCTGATCGACAGATCATTTTCATTGCCGGGGTTCTTGCTTATAGGCAGCATGGGCGTATTGCATGAACACATTATTATAAGTAATTTGCTTATATAAGCACATAACACGTATGCTTATATGAGCTTGATTCGGCGTAGATATGCACGGGAGTGACCTGTTTTCATACATTATATTGAGAATGTTGGTCGTGTTTTGCGTAACAACATTTCTATTCGAAGTAAGCACCGAGGAGATAAACTCAACAAAACATATACTCAAGTTTTTCAGGATTCATCTCTGTTCATGCAATAAAACAATCCGAAATGTTCTAGAATACTCCCATCACATGGGAGCATGTACTTGCCACAACCTTATCGTACTTTTTCGGATATTTTATGCCCTGCTCTTTTTATTTCCATTATATTTCCCTGTCGGGATTTTTTCGGTTCTAGAGCAAGTAATGAAATGCCGATAATTACACTATAAATCACTTCTTAACGGGAGAACATTTTGGCTATAGCGTTACTCTAGTGATAACTGTAACACATTTTAGCGATTCACTACACATTTTTACTGATAAATTTAAATTTCCAACAAAAAATACATTGTTAACTCGATAATAATTTTGAACAACCAAAAATACAATATATTTAACTCATTTATAACTATTTTTTGAAATGACAATAATGTCAACTTTATGAATTGATCATATTAAAATTCAGTCAAAATTGGAATCCCTAAAAAAACGGTACAAAAGACTCAGTTGTGGACCTGAAGGCTCGATTCAATCGTTAAATCCCTAATATCTTTCTTATATCATTCTATTCATCAATCGTTTTTTCATGTCCAATAATTCGGTTTGTGATGGAATGAATTCTTGAGGGATGCAATAAAACTTGGTGATATTGTGAGGGGTTTTGGTGCTTGTGAAATCAGCGTTTGAGTTTCGTTTTATTGGTGAGTCCTGAATCCTGTTAAGAGTCAACTGTTATAATGTCAAAACAAAATATTATTTGGACTTGTGAAACCTTCATGGCATGGTGTTGAAATTAAATCCTTTCTTTTTGTTTCTCATTAACTCAAATAAGAAAGGATTTGTGGA
The DNA here is from genome assembly GCA_001703475.1 of Hydroides elegans. Taxonomy (NCBI): domain Eukaryota; kingdom Metazoa; phylum Annelida; class Polychaeta; order Sabellida; family Serpulidae; genus Hydroides; species Hydroides elegans. Next base: position 19,714 of record LQRL01075875.1, read on the forward strand.
CGATTATATTCTTGGGCTAAATGTTCGTATTGCGGTTAGATTATTATCCAGAGAAGACTGAAATGTTCATTAGAAAGGTGAATAAACAGGAGATTGAGGAAGAGTGTTGACAACTTAGGGTTCAATATATAAATGTAGTAACTCAATTAAGTACTTTTCTGCACTGATATGTGATCACACATCTCCTGGTCCATCTTATATGACGAAATCGAATACTTTTAAAAGCTTTTAAATTAATCTAAAACAATATTCATGCGAGAAAACAGGGATGTTCGGAACCGATTTTCACAAAATTGTCAGTTAAATCCATTTTAATGATTAACTATCTGTATGCACTGTCCCTTCAGCTTTGTCAAACTAGCAATCTCAGTAAAAAGGTTTTAAGGCGAAATTAAAACAAGATCATTACATAAGCGTATAACGACGGGTGTCTGGAACGGATTTGTTCCAGGAAAAACCTCTTATTACGTTATGAAAAGAGAGACTGCATATGAAATTAAATCATCATCGAGGGGTTGATATAATAATTAATCTTGGGAATTCAATTGCATTATATCAAGAGCTCTGTATTAACTGGGCCTGGCGGCTCTATTAGCGTCTAGGCTTTTTGCCCTCCGGTAACTATCAAAGGGTCAGTGTTATACATGTTGTACTTGAGTCACCCCCATCCTCTGTCCCTATATTTATTAAACTATTCATTTATCAAAATCAAAGTACAATGTAGGATGAATTTCATAATGTTTACGCAAAACTGATCCACATAAATTACATTGAACTGACCTTTTTGCCATCGAAATTTAATAACTACATGAATGCAGGTGGACATAATTTATAGGAAAATTACCCTGTAAGTTATTTTATAATTTTCAAAGTTATTTTTATTATTTAATAGCTACATGTAGGGTTAATGTGGTACGATTCAATCTGGGTCAACCATTATAACGACGGATTTCTATGCAAAACAATAATCATGTATACAGGTGCATCATTAACATATAATTTAAAGATCGTTACTTACTGGTCAATATTGCGTTTAAAGCTTCTTGATCGCTCTTTGTTGAATGAAGGACGGTTGGAGAAGGGCAGCAAGGGGTCCTGATGTCGTTCTGAAATCAATCAATCAATCAATTAGTCAATCAATTGATCAACCATTCAGTCAATCAAGTAGGAAATTGTCACTTATATGAATAATTTTTTTAATTATACAGATTTATGATAGTGTCAGCAGGATCATTATAATACAATTCAGTACTATGAGAGTTCATAAAGGTTTTTTTAACAGATTTTTTTTCTAGTTTACATGATTTAAATCAAGACGGATGTTAACCAAAACTGATTTACGACAAATTCCTGTTCAATATTTTCTAGAACTAAAGAGGCAAACTGGTACAACCAAAAATGCCATATTTTAGGCTTTCGAGGTTTCATTTTCTCACAATTCCCTGAAATGAAACCGAAACTACTTTTCCCAAAACAATGACGCCTTGATGTTGATCTGAATTACGAGCTATTTTTTTTAAGGAATCAATTTGAAAAATGAATTGCTTTACATACAGCATTATACAAAAGTGGCTTGGGCAAAAAGTGGCATGAATAATTTTTGAAACAAAATAAATCAAACTTAGTATATGAACCCTAAAAGAACTCGGACCATATATTAAACATTAATCACTAAATTAGATCCTTAATTGTAAATTAGGCTAAATGATGTAAACTTATATTTACACACACAAAACCACACAATGAAGCTTAGACATACATGTACGCGAGAAACTCTTAATAACAGTACCCATTTTCAAAGAACTTAATTATTATCTTAATGAAATATGGATCGATGAACGACAATACCTGTTATTTACGAAATAAGGTATATTATCTGTAAAATTAAGAGTACAGTCGGTTAACGATTAATGACGCTTGTTATGACAATCATGAAAGAAGCAAAGTAGAGAAGAAAGGAGGAGAGAGAGCTGCGGTACACATAATCACGGATGAATATGAAAGTACAATGTATACGTGTCAGAGTGCAAGATAGTAATTTGGAGAGAGAGAGAGAGAGAGAGAGAGAGAGAGAGAGAGAGAGAGAGAGAGAGAGAGAGAGAGAGAGAGAGAGAGAGAGAGAGAGAGAGAGAGAG